>CM077807.1:14449365-14666985 GCA_039737535.1 Lagodon rhomboides | reverse complement strand
AATTTCACCTCTGATCCACCCCATTCACTTTGTACAGGGAAACGTCTTATTCAATAGCTTCTAGGTCATTTGACCAATTGACTCAAAATTATTCCACAGTGTCTTTGGTCACCAGTTGAATGAGACACACCTGTTTTCATTGTATTTTGGAGGAATTTCTATTTTTCACGAATATCTTAGTTCTAACCCTCAGTCATTGACTCAAGTCAGTTCACAAGCCTGTAAGCCCAAGTCCAGCTATGTGAAACTTTCGAAAAAAAAAGTGTCACCGAAAGTGGGTACCAGTGGACTGGAAACGGCACGAAACATGCTCCTAAACACCTCCTGGAGGAACTTTTTTCAGAAAGTGAACATTTGACACCTGGTCAAATTTCACCTCTGATCCACCCCATTCACTTTGTACAGGGAAACGTCTTATTCAATAGCTTCTAGGTCATTTGACCAATTGACTCAAAATTATTCCACAGTGTCTTTGGTCACCAGTTGAATGAGACACACCTGTTTTCATTGTATTTTGGAGGAATTTCTATTTTTCACGAATATCTTAGTTCTAACCCTCAGTCATTGACTCAGGTCAGTTCACAAGCCTGTAAGCCCAAGTCCAGCTATGTGAAACTTTCGAGAAAAAAAAGTGTCACCGAAAGTGGGTACCAGTGGACTGGAAACGGCACGAAACATGCTCCTAAACACCTCCTGGAGGAACTTTTTTCAGAAAGTGAACATTTGACACCTGGTCAAATTTCACCTCTGATCCACCCCATTCACTTTGTACAGGGAAACGTCTTATTCAATAGCTTCTAGGTCATTTGACCAATTGACTCGAAATCAATGCCACAGTGTCTTTGGTCACCAGTTGAATGAGACACACCTGTTTTCATTGGATTTTCTGTGGAATTTCTATTTTTCACGAATATCTTAGGTCTAACCCTCAGTCATTGACTCAAGTCAGTTCACAAGCCTGTAAGCCCAAGTCCACCTATGTGAAACTTTCGAAAAAAAAGTGTCACCGAAAGTGGGTACCAGTGGACTGGAAACGGCACGAAACATGCTCCTAAACACCTCCTGGAGGAACTTTTTTCAGAAATTGAACATTTGACACCTGGTCAAATTTCACCTCTGATCCACCCCATTCACTTTGTACAGGGAAACGTCTTATTCAATAGCTTCTAGGTCATTTGACCAATTGACTCAAAATTATTCCACAGTGTCTTTGGTCACCAGTTGAATGAGACACACCTGTTTTCATTGTATTTTGGAGGAATTTCTATTTTTCACGAATATCTTAGTTCTAACCCTCAGTCATTGACTCAAGTCAGTTCACAAGCCTGTAAGCCCAAGTCCACCTATGTGAAACTTTCGAAAAAAAAAGTGTCACCGAAAGTGGGTACCAGTGGACTGGAAACGGCACGAAACATGCTCCTAAACACCTCCTGGAGGAACTTTTTTCAGAAAGTGAACATTTGACACCTGGTCAAATTTCACCTCTGATCCACCCCATTCACTTTGTACAGGGAAACGTCTTATTCAATAGCTTCTAGGTCATTTGACCAATTGACTCAAAATTATTCCACAGTGTCTTTGGTCACCAGTTGAATGAGACACACCTGTTTTCATTGTATTTTGGAGGAATTTCTATTTTTCACGAATATCTTAGTTCTAACCCTCAGTCATTGACTCAAGTCAGTTCACAAGCCTGTAAGCCCAAGTCCACCTATGTGAAACTTTCGAAAAAAAAGTGTCACCGAAAGTGGGTACCAGTGGACTGGAAACGGCACGAAACATGCTCCTAAACACCTCCTGGAGGAACTTTTTTCAGAAAGTGAACATTTGACACCTGGTCAAATTTCACCTCTGATCCACCCCATTCACTTTGTACAGGGAAACGTCTTATTCAATAGCTTCTAGGTCATTTGACCAATTGACTCGAAATCAATGCCACAGTGTCTTTGGTCACCAGTTGAATGAGACACACCTGTTTTCATTGTATTTTGGAGGAATTTCTATTTTTCACGAATATCTTAGTTCTAACCCTCAGTCATTGACTCAAGTCAGTTCACAAGCCTGTAAGCCCAAGTCCACCTATGTGAAACTTTCGAAAAAAAAAGTGTCACCGAAAGTGGGTACCAGTGGACTGGAAACGGCACGAAACATGCTCCTAAACACCTCCTGGAGGAACTTTTTTCAGAAAGTGAACATTTGACACCTGGTCAAATTTCACCTCTGATCCACCCCATTCACTTTGTACAGGGAAACGTCTTATTCAATAGCTTCTAGGTCATTTGACCAATTGACTCGAAATCAATGCCACAGTGTCTTTGGTCACCAGTTGAATGAGACACACCTGTTTTCATTGGATTTTCTGTGGAATTTCTATTTTTCACGAATATCTTAGGTCTAACCCTCAGTCATTGACTCAAGTCAGTTCACAAGCCTGTAAGCCCAAGTCCACCTATGTGAAACTTTCGAAAAAAAAGTGTCACCGAAAGTGGGTACCAGTGGACTGGAAACGGCACGAAACATGCTCCTAAACACCTCCTGGAGGAACTTTTTTCAGAAATTGAACATTTGACACCTGGTCAAATTTCACCTCTGATCCACCCCATTCACTTTGTACAGGGAAACGTCTTATTCAATAGCTTCTAGGTCATTTGACCAATTGACTCAAAATTATTCCACAGTGTCTTTGGTCACCAGTTGAATGAGACACACCTGTTTTCATTGTATTTTGGAGGAATTTCTATTTTTCACGAATATCTTAGTTCTAACCCTCAGTCATTGACTCAAGTCAGTTCACAAGCCTGTAAGCCCAAGTCCAGCTATGTGAAACTTTCGAAAAAAAAAGTGTCACCGAAAGTGGGTACCAGTGGACTGGAAACGGCACGAAACATGCTCCTAAACACCTCCTGGAGGAACTTTTTTCAGAAAGTGAACATTTGACACCTGGTCAAATTTCACCTCTGATCCACCCCATTCACTTTGTACAGGGAAACGTCTTATTCAATAGCTTCTAGGTCATTTGACCAATTGACTCGAAATCAATGCCACAGTGTCTTTGGTCACCAGTTGAATGAGACACACCTGTTTTCATTGGATTTTGGAGGAATTTCTATTTTTCACGAATATCTTAGTTCTAACCCTCAGTCATTGACTCAAGTCAGTTCACAAGCCTGTAAGCCCAAGTCCAGCTATGTGAAACTTTCGAAAAAAAAAGTGTCACCGAAAGTGGGTACCAGTGGACTGGAAACGGCACGAAACATGCTCCTAAACACCTCCTGGAGGAACTTTTTTCAGAAAGTGAACATTTGACACCTGGTCAAATTTCACCTCTGATCCACCCCATTCACTTTGTACAGGGAAACGTCTTATTCAATAGCTTCTAGGTCATTTGACCAATTGACTCGAAATCAATGCCACAGTGTCTTTGGTCACCAGTTGAATGAGACACACCTGTTTTCATTGGATTTTCTGTGGAATTTCTATTTTTCACGAATATCTTAGGTCTAACCCTCAGTCATTGACTCAAGTCAGTTCACAAGCCTGTAAGCCCAAGTCCACCTATGTGAAACTTTCGAAAAAAAAGTGTCACCGAAAGTGGGTACCAGTGGACTGGAAACGGCACGAAACATGCTCCTAAACACCTCCTGGAGGAACTTTTTTCAGAAATTGAACATTTGACACCTGGTCAAATTTCACCTCTGATCCACCCCATTCACTTTGTACAGGGAAACGTCTTATTCAATAGCTTCTAGGTCATTTGACCAATTGACTCAAAATTATTCCACAGTGTCTTTGGTCACCAGTTGAATGAGACACACCTGTTTTCATTGTATTTTGGAGGAATTTCTATTTTTCACGAATATCTTAGTTCTAACCCTCAGTCATTGACTCAAGTCAGTTCACAAGCCTGTAAGCCCAAGTCCAGCTATGTGAAACTTTCGAAAAAAAAAGTGTCACCGAAAGTGGGTACCAGTGGACTGGAAACGGCACGAAACATGCTCCTAAACACCTCCTGGAGGAACTTTTTTCAGAAAGTGAACATTTGACACCTGGTCAAATTTCACCTCTGATCCACCCCATTCACTTTGTACAGGGAAACGTCTTATTCAATAGCTTCTAGGTCATTTGACCAATTGACTCGAAATCAATGCCACAGTGTCTTTGGTCACCAGTTGAATGAGACACACCTGTTTTCATTGGATTTTCTGTGGAATTTCTATTTTTCACGAATATCTTAGGTCTAACCCTCAGTCATTGACTCAAGTCAGTTCACAAGCCTGTAAGCCCAAGTCCACCTATGTGAAACTTTCGAAAAAAAAGTGTCACCGAAAGTGGGTACCAGTGGACTGGAAACGGCACGAAACATGCTCCTAAACACCTCCTGGAGGAACTTTTTTCAGAAAGTGAACATTTGACACCTGGTCAAATTTCACCTCTGATCCACCCCATTCACTTTGTACAGGGAAACGTCTTTTTCAATAGCTTCTAGGTCATTTGACCAATTGACTCGAAATCAATGCCACAGTGTCTTTGGTCACCAGTTGAATGAGACACACCTGTTTTCATTGGATTTTCTGTGGAATTTCTATTTTTCACGAATATCTTAGGTCTAACCCTCAGTCATTGACTCAGGTCAGTTCACAAGCCTGTAAGCCCAAGTCCAACTATGTGAAACTTTAGAAAAAAAAGTGTCACCGAAAGTGGGTACCAGTGGACTGGAAACGGCACGAAACATGCTCCTAAACACCTCCTGGAGGAACTTTTTTCAGAAATTGAACATTTGACACCTGGTCAAATTTCACCTCTGATCCACCCCATTCACTTTGTACAGGGAAACGTCTTATTCAATAGCTTCTAGGTCATTTGACCAATTGACTCGAAATCAATGCCACAGTGTCTTTGGTCACCAGTTGAATGAGACACACCTGTTTTCATTGGATTTTCTGTGGAATTTCTATTTTTCACGAATATCTTAGGTCTAACCCTCAGTCATTGACTCAAGTCAGTTCACAAGCCTGTAAGCCCAAGTCCACCTATGTGAAACTTTCGAAAAAAAAGTGTCACCGAAAGTGGGTACCAGTGGACTGGAAACGGCACGAAACATGCTCCTAAACACCTCCTGGAGGAACTTTTTTCAGAAAGTGAACATTTGACACCTGGTCAAATTTCACCTCTGATCCACCCCATTCACTTTGTACAGGGAAACGTCTTATTCAATAGCTTCTAGGTCATTTGACCAATTGACTCGAAATCAATGCCACAGTGTCTTTGGTCACCAGTTGAATGAGACACACCTGTTTTCATTGGATTTTCTGTGGAATTTCTATTTTTCACGAATATCTTAGGTCTAACCCTCAGTCATTGACTCAGGTCAGTTCACAAGCCTGTAAGCCCAAGTCCAACTATGTGAAACTTTAGAAAAAAAAGTGTCACCGAAAGTGGGTACCAGTGGACTGGAAACGGCACGAAACATGCTCCTAAACACCTCCTGGAGGAACTTTTTTCAGAAATTGAACATTTGACACCTGGTCAAATTTCACCTCTGATCCACCCCATTCACTTTGTACAGGGAAACGTCTTATTCAATAGCTTCTAGGTCATTTGACCAATTGACTCAAAATTATTCCACAGTGTCTTTGGTCACCAGTTGAATGAGACACACCTGTTTTCATTGGATTTTCTGTGGAATTTCTATTTTTCACGAATATCTTAGGTCTAACCCTCAGTCATTGACTCAGGTCAGTTCACAAGCCTGTAAGCCCAAGTCCAACTATGTGAAACTTTAGAAAAAAAAGTGTCACCGAAAGTGGGTACCAGTGGACTGGAAACGGTGCGAAACATGCTCCTAAACACCTCCTGGAGGAACTTTTTTCAGAAATTGAACATTTGACACCTGGTCAAATTTCACCTCTGATCCACCCCATTCACTTTGTACAGGGAAACGTCTTATTCAATAGCTTCTAGGTCATTTGACCAATTGACTCAAAATTATTCCACAGTGTCTTTGGTCACCAGTTGAATGAGACACACCTGTTTTCATTGTATTTTGGAGGAATTTCTATTTTTCACGAATATCTTAGTTCTAACCCTCAGTCATTGACTCAAGTCAGTTCACAAGCCTGTAAGCCCAAGTCCAGCTATGTGAAACTTTCGAAAAAAAAGTGTCACCGAAAGTGGGTACCAGTGGACTGGAAACGGCACGAAACATGCTCCTAAACACCTCCTGGAGGAACTTTTTTCAGAAATTGAACATTTGACACCTGGTCAAATTTCACCTCTGATCCACCCCATTCACTTTGTACAGGGAAACGTCTTATTCAATAGCTTCTAGGTCATTTGACCAATTGACTCGAAATCAATGCCACAGTGTCTTTGGTCACCAGTTGAATGAGACACACCTGTTTTCATTGGATTTTCTGTGGAATTTCTATTTTTCACGAATATCTTAGGTCTAACCCTCAGTCATTGACTCAAGTCAGTTCACAAGCCTGTAAGCCCAAGTCCACCTATGTGAAACTTTCGAAAAAAAAGTGTCACCGAAAGTGGGTACCAGTGGACTGGAAACGGCACGAAACATGCTCCTAAACACCTCCTGGAGGAACTTTTTTCAGAAAGTGAACATTTGACACCTGGTCAAATTTCACCTCTGATCCACCCCATTCACTTTGTACAGGGAAACGTCTTATTCAATAGCTTCTAGGTCATTTGACCAATTGACTCAAAATTAATGCCACAGTGTCTTTGGTCACCAGTTGAATGAGACACACCTGTTTTCATTGTATTTTGGAGGAATTTCTATTTTTCACGAATATCTTAGTTCTAACCCTCAGTCATTGACTCAAGTCAGTTCACAAGCCTGTAAGCCCAAGTCCAGCTATGTGAAACTTTCGAAAAAAAAGTGTCACCGAAAGTGGGTACCAGTGGACTGGAAACGGCACGAAACATGCTCCTAAACACCTCCTGGAGGAACTTTTTTCAGAAATTGAACATTTGACACCTGGTCAAATTTCACCTCTGATCCACCCCATTCACTTTGTACAGGGAAACGTCTTTTTCAATAGCTTCTAGGTCATTTGACCAATTGACTCGAAATCAATGCCACAGTGTCTTTGGTCACCAGTTGAATGAGACACACCTGTTTTCATTGGATTTTCTGTGGAATTTCTATTTTTCACGAATATCTTAGGTCTAACCCTCAGTCATTGACTCAAGTCAGTTCACAAGCCTGTAAGCCCAAGTCCACCTATGTGAAACTTTCGAAAAAAAAGTGTCACCGAAAGTGGGTACCAGTGGACTGGAAACGGCACGAAACATGCTCCTAAACACCTCCTGGAGGAACTTTTTTCAGAAAGTGAACATTTGACACCTGGTCAAATTTCACCTCTGATCCACCCCATTCACTTTGTACAGGGAAACGTCTTTTTCAATAGCTTCTAGGTCATTTGACCAATTGACTCGAAATCAATGCCACAGTGTCTTTGGTCACCAGTTGAATGAGACACACCTGTTTTCATTGGATTTTCTGTGGAATTTCTATTTTTCACGAATATCTTAGGTCTAACCCTCAGTCATTGACTCAGGTCAGTTCACAAGCCTGTAAGCCCAAGTCCAACTATGTGAAACTTTAGAAAAAAAAGTGTCACCGAAAGTGGGTACCAGTGGACTGGAAACGGCACGAAACATGCTCCTAAACACCTCCTGGAGGAACTTTTTTCAGAAATTGAACATTTGACACCTGGTCAAATTTCACCTCTGATCCACCCCATTCACTTTGTACAGGGAAACGTCTTATTCAATAGCTTCTAGGTCATTTGACCAATTGACTCGAAATCAATGCCACAGTGTCTTTGGTCACCAGTTGAATGAGACACACCTGTTTTCATTGTATTTTGGAGGAATTTCTATTTTTCACGAATATCTTAGTTCTAACCCTCAGTCATTGACTCAAGTCAGTTCACAAGCCTGTAAGCCCAAGTCCAGCTATGTGAAACTTTCGAAAAAAAAGTGTCACCGAAAGTGGGTACCAGTGGACTGGAAACGGCACGAAACATGCTCCTAAACACCTCCTGGAGGAACTTTTTTCAGAAATTGAACATTTGACACCTGGTCAAATTTCACCTCTGATCCACCCCATTCACTTTGTACAGGGAAACGTCTTATTCAATAGCTTCTAGGTCATTTGACCAATTGACTCGAAATCAATGCCACAGTGTCTTTGGTCACCAGTTGAATGAGACACACCTGTTTTCATTGGATTTTCTGTGGAATTTCTATTTTTCACGAATATCTTAGGTCTAACCCTCAGTCATTGACTCAAGTCAGTTCACAAGCCTGTAAGCCCAAGTCCACCTATGTGAAACTTTCGAAAAAAAAGTGTCACCGAAAGTGGGTACCAGTGGACTGGAAACGGCACGAAACATGCTCCTAAACACCTCCTGGAGGAACTTTTTTCAGAAATTGAACATTTGACACCTGGTCAAATTTCACCTCTGATCCACCCCATTCACTTTGTACAGGGAAACGTCTTATTCAATAGCTTCTAGGTCATTTGACCAATTGACTCGAAATCAATGCCACAGTGTCTTTGGTCACCAGTTGAATGAGACACACCTGTTTTCATTGGATTTTCTGTGGAATTTCTATTTTTCACGAATATCTTAGGTCTAACCCTCAGTCATTGACTCAGGTCAGTTCACAAGCCTGTAAGCCCAAGTCCAACTATGTGAAACTTTAGAAAAAAAAGTGTCACCGAAAGTGGGTACCAGTGGACTGGAAACGGCACGAAACATGCTCCTAAACACCTCCTGGAGGAACTTTTTTCAGAAATTGAACATTTGACACCTGGTCAAATTTCACCTCTGATCCACCCCATTCACTTTGTACAGGGAAACGTCTTATTCAATAGCTTCTAGGTCATTTGACCAATTGACTCGAAATCAATGCCACAGTGTCTTTGGTCACCAGTTGAATGAGACACACCTGTTTTCATTGTATTTTGGAGGAATTTCTATTTTTCACGAATATCTTAGTTCTAACCCTCAGTCATTGACTCAAGTCAGTTCACAAGCCTGTAAGCCCAAGTCCAGCTATGTGAAACTTTCGAAAAAAAAGTGTCACCGAAAGTGGGTACCAGTGGACTGGAAACGGCACGAAACATGCTCCTAAACACCTCCTGGAGGAACTTTTTTCAGAAATTGAACATTTGACACCTGGTCAAATTTCACCTCTGATCCACCCCATTCACTTTGTACAGGGAAACGTCTTATTCAATAGCTTCTAGGTCATTTGACCAATTGACTCAAAATTAATTCCACAGTGTCTTTGGTCACCAGTTGAATGAGACACACCTGTTTTCATTGGATTTTCTGTGGAATTTCTATTTTTCACGAATATCTTAGTTCTAACCCTCAGTCATTGACTCAAGTCAGTTCACAAGCCTGTAAGCCCAAGTCCAGCTATGTGAAACTTTCGAAAAAAAAAGTGTCACCGAAAGTGGGTACCAGTGGACTGGAAACGGCACGAAACATGCTCCTAAACACCTCCTGGAGGAACTTTTTTCAGAAAGTGAACATTTGACACCTGGTCAAATTTCACCTCTGATCCACCCCATTCACTTTGTACAGGGAAACGTCTTATTCAATAGCTTCTAGGTCATTTGACCAATTGACTCAAAATTATTCCACAGTGTCTTTGGTCACCAGTTGAATGAGACACACCTGTTTTCATTGTATTTTGGAGGAATTTCTATTTTTCACGAATATCTTAGTTCTAACCCTCAGTCATTGACTCAGGTCAGTTCACAAGCCTGTAAGCCCAAGTCCAGCTATGTGAAACTTTCGAGAAAAAAAAGTGTCACCGAAAGTGGGTACCAGTGGACTGGAAACGGCACGAAACATGCTCCTAAACACCTCCTGGAGGAACTTTTTTCAGAAAGTGAACATTTGACACCTGGTCAAATTTCACCTCTGATCCACCCCATTCACTTTGTACAGGGAAACGTCTTATTCAATAGCTTCTAGGTCATTTGACCAATTGACTCGAAATCAATGCCACAGTGTCTTTGGTCACCAGTTGAATGAGACACACCTGTTTTCATTGGATTTTCTGTGGAATTTCTATTTTTCACGAATATCTTAGGTCTAACCCTCAGTCATTGACTCAAGTCAGTTCACAAGCCTGTAAGCCCAAGTCCACCTATGTGAAACTTTCGAAAAAAAAGTGTCACCGAAAGTGGGTACCAGTGGACTGGAAACGGCACGAAACATGCTCCTAAACACCTCCTGGAGGAACTTTTTTCAGAAAGTGAACATTTGACACCTGGTCAAATTTCACCTCTGATCCACCCCATTCACTTTGTACAGGGAAACGTCTTATTCAATAGCTTCTAGGTCATTTGACCAATTGACTCAAAATTATTCCACAGTGTCTTTGGTCACCAGTTGAATGAGACACACCTGTTTTCATTGGATTTTCTGTGGAATTTCTATTTTTCACGAATATCTTAGTTCTAACCCTCAGTCATTGACTCAAGTCAGTTCACAAGCCTGTAAGCCCAAGTCCAGCTATGTGAAACTTTCGAAAAAAAAAGTGTCACCGAAAGTGGGTACCAGTGGACTGGAAACGGCACGAAACATGCTCCTAAACACCTCCTGGAGGAACTTTTTTCAGAAAGTGAACATTTGACACCTGGTCAAATTTCACCTCTGATCCACCCCATTCACTTTGTACAGGGAAACGTCTTATTCAATAGCTTCTAGGTCATTTGACCAATTGACTCAAAATTATTCCACAGTGTCTTTGGTCACCAGTTGAATGAGACACACCTGTTTTCATTGTATTTTGGAGGAATTTCTATTTTTCACGAATATCTTAGTTCTAACCCTCAGTCATTGACTCAAGTCAGTTCACAAGCCTGTAAGCCCAAGTCCAGCTATGTGAAACTTTCGAAAAAAAAAGTGTCACCGAAAGTGGGTACCAGTGGACTGGAAACGGCACGAAACATGCTCCTAAACACCTCCTGGAGGAACTTTTTTCAGAAAGTGAACATTTGACACCTGGTCAAATTTCACCTCTGATCCACCCCATTCACTTTGTACAGGGAAACGTCTTATTCAATAGCTTCTAGGTCATTTGACCAATTGACTCGAAATCAATGCCACAGTGTCTTTGGTCACCAGTTGAATGAGACACACCTGTTTTCATTGGATTTTCTGTGGAATTTCTATTTTTCACGAATATCTTAGGTCTAACCCTCAGTCATTGACTCAAGTCAGTTCACAAGCCTGTAAGCCCAAGTCCACCTATGTGAAACTTTCGAAAAAAAAGTGTCACCGAAAGTGGGTACCAGTGGACTGGAAACGGCACGAAACATGCTCCTAAACACCTCCTGGAGGAACTTTTTTCAGAAAGTGAACATTTGACACCTGGTCAAATTTCACCTCTGATCCACCCCATTCACTTTGTACAGGGAAACGTCTTATTCAATAGCTTCTAGGTCATTTGACCAATTGACTCAAAATTATTCCACAGTGTCTTTGGTCACCAGTTGAATGAGACACACCTGTTTTCATTGGATTTTCTGTGGAATTTCTATTTTTCACGAATATCTTAGTTCTAACCCTCAGTCATTGACTCAAGTCAGTTCACAAGCCTGTAAGCCCAAGTCCAGCTATGTGAAACTTTCGAAAAAAAAAGTGTCACCGAAAGTGGGTACCAGTGGACTGGAAACGGCACGAAACATGCTCCTAAACACCTCCTGGAGGAACTTTTTTCAGAAAGTGAACATTTGACACCTGGTCAAATTTCACCTCTGATCCACCCCATTCACTTTGTACAGGGAAACGTCTTATTCAATAGCTTCTAGGTCATTTGACCAATTGACTCAAAATTATTCCACAGTGTCTTTGGTCACCAGTTGAATGAGACACACCTGTTTTCATTGTATTTTGGAGGAATTTCTATTTTTCACGAATATCTTAGTTCTAACCCTCAGTCATTGACTCAGGTCAGTTCACAAGCCTGTAAGCCCAAGTCCAGCTATGTGAAACTTTCGAAAAAAAAGTGTCACCGAAAGTGGGTACCAGTGGACTGGAAACGGCACGAAACATGCTCCTAAACACCTCCTGGAGGAACTTTTTTCAGAAATTGAACATTTGACACCTGGTCAAATTTCACCTCTGATCCACCCCATTCACTTTGTACAGGGAAACGTCTTTTTCAATAGCTTCTAGGTCATTTGACCAATTGACTCGAAATCAATGCCACAGTGTCTTTGGTCACCAGTTGAATGAGACACACCTGTTTTCATTGGATTTTCTGTGGAATTTCTATTTTTCACGAATATCTTAGGTCTAACCCTCAGTCATTGACTCAAGTCAGTTCACAAGCCTGTAAGCCCAAGTCCACCTATGTGAAACTTTCGAAAAAAAAGTGTCACCGAAAGTGGGTACCAGTGGACTGGAAACGGCACGAAACATGCTCCTAAACACCTCCTGGAGGAACTTTTTTCAGAAAGTGAACATTTGACACCTGGTCAAATTTCACCTCTGATCCACCCCATTCACTTTGTACAGGGAAACGTCTTATTCAATAGCTTCTAGGTCATTTGACCAATTGACTCAAAATTATTCCACAGTGTCTTTGGTCACCAGTTGAATGAGACACACCTGTTTTCATTGTATTTTGGAGGAATTTCTATTTTTCACGAATATCTTAGTTCTAACCCTCAGTCATTGACTCAAGTCAGTTCACAAGCCTGTAAGCCCAAGTCCAGCTATGTGAAACTTTCGAAAAAAAAAGTGTCACCGAAAGTGGGTACCAGTGGACTGGAAACGGCACGAAACATGCTCCTAAACACCTCCTGGAGGAACTTTTTTCAGAAAGTGAACATTTGACACCTGGTCAAATTTCACCTCTGATCCACCCCATTCACTTTGTACAGGGAAACGTCTTATTCAATAGCTTCTAGGTCATTTGACCAATTGACTCGAAATCAATGCCACAGTGTCTTTGGTCACCAGTTGAATGAGACACACCTGTTTTCATTGGATTTTCTGTGGAATTTCTATTTTTCACGAATATCTTAGGTCTAACCCTCAGTCATTGACTCAGGTCAGTTCACAAGCCTGTAAGCCCAAGTCCAACTATGTGAAACTTTAGAAAAAAAAGTGTCACCGAAAGTGGGTACCAGTGGACTGGAAACGGCACGAAACATGCTCCTAAACACCTCCTGGAGGAACTTTTTTCAGAAATTGAACATTTGACACCTGGTCAAATTTCACCTCTGATCCACCCCATTCACTTTGTACAGGGAAACGTCTTATTCAATAGCTTCTAGGTCATTTGACCAATTGACTCAAAATTATTCCACAGTGTCTTTGGTCACCAGTTGAATGAGACACACCTGTTTTCATTGTATTTTGGAGGAATTTCTATTTTTCACGAATATCTTAGTTCTAACCCTCAGTCATTGACTCAAGTCAGTTCACAAGCCTGTAAGCCCAAGTCCAGCTATGTGAAACTTTCGAAAAAAAAAGTGTCACCGAAAGTGGGTACCAGTGGACTGGAAACGGCACGAAACATGCTCCTAAACACCTCCTGGAGGAACTTTTTTCAGAAAGTGAACATTTGACACCTGGTCAAATTTCACCTCTGATCCACCCCATTCACTTTGTACAGGGAAACGTCTTATTCAATAGCTTCTAGGTCATTTGACCAATTGACTCAAAATTATTCCACAGTGTCTTTGGTCACCAGTTGAATGAGACACACCTGTTTTCATTGTATTTTGGAGGAATTTCTATTTTTCACGAATATCTTAGTTCTAACCCTCAGTCATTGACTCAAGTCAGTTCACAAGCCTGTAAGCCCAAGTCCAGCTATGTGAAACTTTCGAAAAAAAAAGTGTCACCGAAAGTGGGTACCAGTGGACTGGAAACGGCACGAAACATGCTCCTAAACACCTCCTGGAGGAACTTTTTTCAGAAAGTGAACATTTGACACCTGGTCAAATTTCACCTCTGATCCACCCCATTCACTTTGTACAGGGAAACGTCTTATTCAATAGCTTCTAGGTCATTTGACCAATTGACTCAAAATTATTGCCACAGTGTCTTTGGTCACCAGTTGAATGAGACACACCTGTTTTCATTGGATTTTCTGTGGAATTTCTATTTTTCACGAATATCTTAGTTCTAACCCTCAGTCATTGACTCAAGTCAGTTCACAAGCCTGTAAGCCCAAGTCCAGCTATGTGAAACTTTCGAAAAAAAAAGTGTCACCGAAAGTGGGTACCAGTGGACTGGAAACGGCACGAAACATGCTCCTAAACACCTCCTGGAGGAACTTTTTTCAGAAAGTGAACATTTGACACCTGGTCAAATTTCACCTCTGATCCACCCCATTCACTTTGTACAGGGAAACGTCTTATTCAATAGCTTCTAGGTCATTTGACCAATTGACTCAAAATTATTCCACAGTGTCTTTGGTCACCAGTTGAATGAGACACACCTGTTTTCATTGTATTTTGGAGGAATTTCTATTTTTCACGAATATCTTAGTTCTAACCCTCAGTCATTGACTCAAGTCAGTTCACAAGCCTGTAAGCCCAAGTCCAGCTATGTGAAACTTTCGAAAAAAAAAGTGTCACCGAAAGTGGGTACCAGTGGACTGGAAACGGCACGAAACATGCTCCTAAACACCTCCTGGAGGAACTTTTTTCAGAAAGTGAACATTTGACACCTGGTCAAATTTCACCTCTGATCCACCCCATTCACTTTGTACAGGGAAACGTCTTATTCAATAGCTTCTAGGTCATTTGACCAATTGACTCGAAATCAATGCCACAGTGTCTTTGGTCACCAGTTGAATGAGACACACCTGTTTTCATTGGATTTTCTGTGGAATTTCTATTTTTCACGAATATCTTAGGTCTAACCCTCAGTCATTGACTCAAGTCAGTTCACAAGCCTGTAAGCCCAAGTCCACCTATGTGAAACTTTCGAAAAAAAAGTGTCACCGAAAGTGGGTACCAGTGGACTGGAAACGGCACGAAACATGCTCCTAAACACCTCCTGGAGGAACTTTTTTCAGAAAGTGAACATTTGACACCTGGTCAAATTTCACCTCTGATCCACCCCATTCACTTTGTACAGGGAAACGTCTTATTCAATAGCTTCTAGGTCATTTGACCAATTGACTCAAAATTATTCCACAGTGTCTTTGGTCACCAGTTGAATGAGACACACCTGTTTTCATTGTATTTTGGAGGAATTTCTATTTTTCACGAATATCTTAGTTCTAACCCTCAGTCATTGACTCAAGTCAGTTCACAAGCCTGTAAGCCCAAGTCCAGCTATGTGAAACTTTCGAAAAAAAAAGTGTCACCGAAAGTGGGTACCAGTGGACTGGAAACGGCACGAAACATGCTCCTAAACACCTCCTGGAGGAACTTTTTTCAGAAAGTGAACATTTGACACCTGGTCAAATTTCACCTCTGATCCACCCCATTCACTTTGTACAGGGAAACGTCTTATTCAATAGCTTCTAGGTCATTTGACCAATTGACTCAAAATCAATGCCACAGTGTCTTTGGTCACCAGTTGAATGAGACACACCTGTTTTCATTGGATTTTGGAGGAATTTCTATTTTTCACGAATATCTTAGTTCTAACCCTCAGTCATTGACTCAAGTCAGTTCACAAGCCTGTAAGCCCAAGTCCAGCTATGTGAAACTTTCGAAAAAAAAAGTGTCACCGAAAGTGGGTACCAGTGGACTGGAAACGGCACGAAACATGCTCCTAAACACCTCCTGGAGGAACTTTTTTCAGAAAGTGAACATTTGACACCTGGTCAAATTTCACCTCTGATCCACCCCATTCACTTTGTACAGGGAAACGTCTTATTCAATAGCTTCTAGGTCATTTGACCAATTGACTCAAAATTATTCCACAGTGTCTTTGGTCACCAGTTGAATGAGACACACCTGTTTTCATTGTATTTTGGAGGAATTTCTATTTTTCACGAATATCTTAGTTCTAACCCTCAGTCATTGACTCAAGTCAGTTCACAAGCCTGTAAGCCCAAGTCCAGCTATGTGAAACTTTCGAAAAAAAAGTGTCACCGAAAGTGGGTACCAGTGGACTGGAAACGGCACGAAACATGCTCCTAAACACCTCCTGGAGGAACTTTTTTCAGAAAGTGAACATTTGACACCTGGTCAAATTTCACCTCTGATCCACCCCATTCACTTTGTACAGGGAAACGTCTTATTCAATAGCTTCTAGGTCATTTGACCAATTGACTCAAAATTATTCCACAGTGTCTTTGGTCACCAGTTGAATGAGACACACCTGTTTTCATTGTATTTTGGAGGAATTTCTATTTTTCACGAATATCTTAGTTCTAACCCTCAGTCATTGACTCAAGTCAGTTCACAAGCCTGTAAGCCCAAGTCCAGCTATGTGAAACTTTCGAGAAAAAAAAGTGTCACCGAAAGTGGGTACCAGTGGACTGGAAACGGCACGAAACATGCTCCTAAACACCTCCTGGAGGAACTTTTTTCAGAAAGTGAACATTTGACACCTGGTCAAATTTCACCTCTGATCCACCCCATTCACTTTGTACAGGGAAACGTCTTATTCAATAGCTTCTAGGTCATTTGACCAATTGACTCAAAATTATTCCACAGTGTCTTTGGTCACCAGTTGAATGAGACACACCTGTTTTCATTGGATTTTCTGTGGAATTTCTATTTTTCACGAATATCTTAGTTCTAACCCTCAGTCATTGACTCAAGTCAGTTCACAAGCCTGTAAGCCCAAGTCCAGCTATGTGAAACTTTCGAGAAAAAAAAGTGTCACCGAAAGTGGGTACCAGTGGACTGGAAACGGCACGAAACATGCTCCTAAACACCTCCTGGAGGAACTTTTTTCAGAAAGTGAACATTTGACACCTGGTCAAATTTCACCTCTGATCCACCCCATTCACTTTGTACAGGGAAACGTCTTATTCAATAGCTTCTAGGTCATTTGACCAATTGACTCAAAATTATTCCACAGTGTCTTTGGTCACCAGTTGAATGAGACACACCTGTTTTCATTGGATTTTCTGTGGAATTTCTATTTTTCACGAATATCTTAGTTCTAACCCTCAGTCATTGACTCAAGTCAGTTCACAAGCCTGTAAGCCCAAGTCCAGCTATGTGAAACTTTCGAGAAAAAAAGTGTCACCGAAAGTGGGTACCAGTGGACTGGAAACGGCACGAAACATGCTCCTAAACACCTCCTGGAGGAACTTTTTTCAGAAAGTGAACATTTGACACCTGGTCAAATTTCACCTCTGATCCACCCCATTCACTTTGTACAGGGAAACGTCTTATTCAATAGCTTCTAGGTCATTTGACCAATTGACTCAAAATTATTCCACAGTGTCTTTGGTCACCAGTTGAATGAGACACACCTGTTTTCATTGTATTTTGGAGGAATTTCTATTTTTCACGAATATCTTAGTTCTAACCCTCAGTCATTGACTCAAGTCAGTTCACAAGCCTGTAAGCCCAAGTCCAGCTATGTGAAACTTTCGAAAAAAAAAGTGTCACCGAAAGTGGGTACCAGTGGACTGGAAACGGCACGAAACATGCTCCTAAACACCTCCTGGAGGAACTTTTTTCAGAAAGTGAACATTTGACACCTGGTCAAATTTCACCTCTGATCCACCCCATTCACTTTGTACAGGGAAACGTCTTATTCAATAGCTTCTAGGTCATTTGACCAATTGACTCAAAATTATTCCACAGTGTCTTTGGTCACCAGTTGAATGAGACACACCTGTTTTCATTGTATTTTGGAGGAATTTCTATTTTTCACGAATATCTTAGTTCTAACCCTCAGTCATTGACTCAAGTCAGTTCACAAGCCTGTAAGCCCAAGTCCAGCTATGTGAAACTTTCGAAAAAAAAAGTGTCACCGAAAGTGGGTACCAGTGGACTGGAAACGGCACGAAACATGCTCCTAAACACCTCCTGGAGGAACTTTTTTCAGAAAGTGAACATTTGACACCTGGTCAAATTTCACCTCTGATCCACCCCATTCACTTTGTACAGGGAAACGTCTTATTCAATAGCTTCTAGGTCATTTGACCAATTGACTCGAAATCAATGCCACAGTGTCTTTGGTCACCAGTTGAATGAGACACACCTGTTTTCATTGGATTTTGGAGGAATTTCTATTTTTCACGAATATCTTAGTTCTAACCCTCAGTCATTGACTCAAGTCAGTTCACAAGCCTGTAAGCCCAAGTCCAGCTATGTGAAACTTTCGAAAAAAAAAGTGTCACCGAAAGTGGGTACCAGTGGACTGGAAACGGCACGAAACATGCTCCTAAACACCTCCTGGAGGAACTTTTTTCAGAAAGTGAACATTTGACACCTGGTCAAATTTCACCTCTGATCCACCCCATTCACTTTGTACAGGGAAACGTCTTATTCAATAGCTTCTAGGTCATTTGACCAATTGACTCAAAATTATTCCACAGTGTCTTTGGTCACCAGTTGAATGAGACACACCTGTTTTCATTGTATTTTGGAGGAATTTCTATTTTTCACGAATATCTTAGTTCTAACCCTCAGTCATTGACTCAAGTCAGTTCACAAGCCTGTAAGCCCAAGTCCAGCTATGTGAAACTTTCGAAAAAAAAAGTGTCACCGAAAGTGGGTACCAGTGGACTGGAAACGGCACGAAACATGCTCCTAAACACCTCCTGGAGGAACTTTTTTCAGAAAGTGAACATTTGACACCTGGTCAAATTTCACCTCTGATCCACCCCATTCACTTTGTACAGGGAAACGTCTTATTCAATAGCTTCTAGGTCATTTGACCAATTGACTCAAAATTATTCCACAGTGTCTTTGGTCACCAGTTGAATGAGACACACCTGTTTTCATTGTATTTTGGAGGAATTTCTATTTTTCACGAATATCTTAGTTCTAACCCTCAGTCATTGACTCAAGTCAGTTCACAAGCCTGTAAGCCCAAGTCCAGCTATGTGAAACTTTCGAGAAAAAAAAGTGTCACCGAAAGTGGGTACCAGTGGACTGGAAACGGCACGAAACATGCTCCTAAACACCTCCTGGAGGAACTTTTTTCAGAAAGTGAACATTTGACACCTGGTCAAATTTCACCTCTGATCCACCCCATTCACTTTGTACAGGGAAACGTCTTATTCAATAGCTTCTAGGTCATTTGACCAATTGACTCAAAATTATTCCACAGTGTCTTTGGTCACCAGTTGAATGAGACACACCTGTTTTCATTGGATTTTCTGTGGAATTTCTATTTTTCACGAATATCTTAGTTCTAACCCTCAGTCATTGACTCAAGTCAGTTCACAAGCCTGTAAGCCCAAGTCCAGCTATGTGAAACTTTCGAGAAAAAAAAGTGTCACCGAAAGTGGGTACCAGTGGACTGGAAACGGCACGAAACATGCTCCTAAACACCTCCTGGAGGAACTTTTTTCAGAAAGTGAACATTTGACACCTGGTCAAATTTCACCTCTGATCCACCCCATTCACTTTGTACAGGGAAACGTCTTATTCAATAGATTCTAGGTCATTTGACCAATTGACTCAAAATTATTCCACAGTGTCTTTGGTCACCAGTTGAATGAGACACACCTGTTTTAATTGGATTTTCTGTGGAATTTCTATTTTTCACGAAGATCTTAGTTCTAACTCTCAGTCACTGACTCAAGTCAGTTCACAAGCCTGTAAGCCCAAGTCCAGCTATGTGAAACTTTCGAGAAAAAAATGTGTCACCGAAAGTGGGTACCAGTGGACTGGAAACGGCATGAAACATGCTCCTAAACACCTCCTGGAGGAACTTTTTTCAGAAAGTGAACATTTGACACCTGGTCAAATTTCACCTCTGATCCACCCCATTCACTTTGTACAGGGAAACGTCTTATTCAATAGCTTCTAGGTCATTTGACCAATTGACTCAAAATTATTCCACAGTGTCTTTGGTCACCAGTTGAATGAGACACACCTGTTTTCATTGTATTTTGGAGGAATTTCTATTTTTCACGAATATCTTAGTTCTAACCCTCAGTCATTGACTCAAGTCAGTTCACAAGCCTGTAAGCCCAAGTCCAGCTATGTGAAACTTTCGAAAAAAAAAGTGTCACCGAAAGTGGGTACCAGTGGACTGGAAACGGCACGAAACATGCTCCTAAACACCTCCTGGAGGAACTTTTTTCAGAAAGTGAACATTTGACACCTGGTCAAATTTCACCTCTGATCCACCCCATTCACTTTGTACAGGGAAACGTCTTATTCAATAGCTTCTAGGTCATTTGACCAATTGACTCGAAATCAATGCCACAGTGTCTTTGGTCACCAGTTGAATGAGACACACCTGTTTTCATTGGATTTTGGAGGAATTTCTATTTTTCACGAATATCTTAGTTCTAACCCTCAGTCATTGACTCAAGTCAGTTCACAAGCCTGTAAGCCCAAGTCCAGCTATGTGAAACTTTCGAAAAAAAAAGTGTCACCGAAAGTGGGTACCAGTGGACTGGAAACGGCACGAAACATGCTCCTAAACACCTCCTGGAGGAACTTTTTTCAGAAAGTGAACATTTGACACCTGGTCAAATTTCACCTCTGATCCACCCCATTCACTTTGTACAGGGAAACGTCTTATTCAATAGCTTCTAGGTCATTTGACCAATTGACTCAAAATTATTCCACAGTGTCTTTGGTCACCAGTTGAATGAGACACACCTGTTTTCATTGTATTTTGGAGGAATTTCTATTTTTCACGAATATCTTAGTTCTAACCCTCAGTCATTGACTCAAGTCAGTTCACAAGCCTGTAAGCCCAAGTCCAGCTATGTGAAACTTTCGAAAAAAAAGTGTCACCGAAAGTGGGTACCAGTGGACTGGAAACGGCACGAAACATGCTCCTAAACACCTCCTGGAGGAACTTTTTTCAGAAATTGAACATTTGACACCTGGTCAAATTTCACCTCTGATCCACCCCATTCACTTTGTACAGGGAAACGTCTTATTCAATAGCTTCTAGGTCATTTGACCAATTGACTCAAAATTATTCCACAGTGTCTTTGGTCACCAGTTGAATGAGACACACCTGTTTTCATTGTATTTTGGAGGAATTTCTATTTTTCACGAATATCTTAGTTCTAACCCTCAGTCATTGACTCAAGTCAGTTCACAAGCCTGTAAGCCCAAGTCCAGCTATGTGAAACTTTCGAGAAAAAAAAGTGTCACCGAAAGTGGGTACCAGTGGACTGGAAACGGCACGAAACATGCTCCTAAACACCTCCTGGAGGAACTTTTTTCAGAAAGTGAACATTTGACACCTGGTCAAATTTCACCTCTGATCCACCCCATTCACTTTGTACAGGGAAACGTCTTATTCAATAGCTTCTAGGTCATTTGACCAATTGACTCAAAATTATTCCACAGTGTCTTTGGTCACCAGTTGAATGAGACACACCTGTTTTCATTGGATTTTCTGTGGAATTTCTATTTTTCACGAATATCTTAGTTCTAACCCTCAGTCATTGACTCAAGTCAGTTCACAAGCCTGTAAGCCCAAGTCCAGCTATGTGAAACTTTCGAGAAAAAAAAGTGTCACCGAAAGTGGGTACCAGTGGACTGGAAACGGCACGAAACATGCTCCTAAACACCTCCTGGAGGAACTTTTTTCAGAAAGTGAACATTTGACACCTGGTCAAATTTCACCTCTGATCCACCCCATTCACTTTGTACAGGGAAACGTCTTATTCAATAGCTTCTAGGTCATTTGACCAATTGACTCAAAATTATTCCACAGTGTCTTTGGTCACCAGTTGAATGAGACACACCTGTTTTCATTGGATTTTCTGTGGAATTTCTATTTTTCACGAATATCTTAGTTCTAACCCTCAGTCATTGACTCAAGTCAGTTCACAAGCCTGTAAGCCCAAGTCCAGCTATGTGAAACTTTCGAAAAAAAAAGTGTCACCGAAAGTGGGTACCAGTGGACTGGAAACGGCACGAAACATGCTCCTAAACACCTCCTGGAGGAACTTTTTTCAGAAAGTGAACATTTGACACCTGGTCAAATTTCACCTCTGATCCACCCCATTCACTTTGTACAGGGAAACGTCTTATTCAATAGCTTCTAGGTCATTTGACCAATTGACTCAAAATTATTCCACAGTGTCTTTGGTCACCAGTTGAATGAGACACACCTGTTTTCATTGTATTTTGGAGGAATTTCTATTTTTCACGAATATCTTAGTTCTAACCCTCAGTCATTGACTCAAGTCAGTTCACAAGCCTGTAAGCCCAAGTCCAGCTATGTGAAACTTTCGAAAAAAAAGTGTCACCGAAAGTGGGTACCAGTGGACTGGAAACGGCACGAAACATGCTCCTAAACACCTCCTGGAGGAACTTTTTTCAGAAATTGAACATTTGACACCTGGTCAAATTTCACCTCTGATCCACCCCATTCACTTTGTACAGGGAAACGTCTTTTTCAATAGCTTCTAGGTCATTTGACCAATTGACTCGAAATCAATGCCACAGTGTCTTTGGTCACCAGTTGAATGAGACACACCTGTTTTCATTGGATTTTCTGTGGAATTTCTATTTTTCACGAATATCTTAGGTCTAACCCTCAGTCATTGACTCAAGTCAGTTCACAAGCCTGTAAGCCCAAGTCCACCTATGTGAAACTTTCGAAAAAAAAGTGTCACCGAAAGTGGGTACCAGTGGACTGGAAACGGCACGAAACATGCTCCTAAACACCTCCTGGAGGAACTTTTTTCAGAAAGTGAACATTTGACACCTGGTCAAATTTCACCTCTGATCCACCCCATTCACTTTGTACAGGGAAACGTCTTATTCAATAGCTTCTAGGTCATTTGACCAATTGACTCAAAATTATTCCACAGTGTCTTTGGTCACCAGTTGAATGAGACACACCTGTTTTCATTGTATTTTGGAGGAATTTCTATTTTTCACGAATATCTTAGTTCTAACCCTCAGTCATTGACTCAAGTCAGTTCACAAGCCTGTAAGCCCAAGTCCAGCTATGTGAAACTTTCGAAAAAAAAAGTGTCACCGAAAGTGGGTACCAGTGGACTGGAAACGGCACGAAACATGCTCCTAAACACCTCCTGGAGGAACTTTTTTCAGAAAGTGAACATTTGACACCTGGTCAAATTTCACCTCTGATCCACCCCATTCACTTTGTACAGGGAAACGTCTTATTCAATAGCTTCTAGGTCATTTGACCAATTGACTCAAAATTATTCCACAGTGTCTTTGGTCACCAGTTGAATGAGACACACCTGTTTTCATTGGATTTTCTGTGGAATTTCTATTTTTCACGAATATCTTAGTTCTAACCCTCAGTCATTGACTCAAGTCAGTTCACAAGCCTGTAAGCCCAAGTCCAGCTATGTGAAACTTTCGAAAAAAAAAGTGTCACCGAAAGTGGGTACCAGTGGACTGGAAACGGCACGAAACATGCTCCTAAACACCTCCTGGAGGAACTTTTTTCAGAAAGTGAACATTTGACACCTGGTCAAATTTCACCTCTGATCCACCCCATTCACTTTGTACAGGGAAACGTCTTATTCAATAGCTTCTAGGTCATTTGACCAATTGACTCAAAATTATTCCACAGTGTCTTTGGTCACCAGTTGAATGAGACACACCTGTTTTCATTGTATTTTGGAGGAATTTCTATTTTTCACGAATATCTTAGTTCTAACCCTCAGTCATTGACTCAAGTCAGTTCACAAGCCTGTAAGCCCAAGTCCAGCTATGTGAAACTTTCGAAAAAAAAGTGTCACCGAAAGTGGGTACCAGTGGACTGGAAACGGCACGAAACATGCTCCTAAACACCTCCTGGAGGAACTTTTTTCAGAAAGTGAACATTTGACACCTGGTCAAATTTCACCTCTGATCCACCCCATTCACTTTGTACAGGGAAACGTCTTATTCAATAGCTTCTAGGTCATTTGACCAATTGACTCGAAATCAATGCCACAGTGTCTTTGGTCACCAGTTGAATGAGACACACCTGTTTTCATTGGATTTTCTGTGGAATTTCTATTTTTCACGAATATCTTAGGTCTAACCCTCAGTCATTGACTCAGGTCAGTTCACAAGCCTGTAAGCCCAAGTCCAACTATGTGAAACTTTAGAAAAAAAAGTGTCACCGAAAGTGGGTACCAGTGGACTGGAAACGGTGCGAAACATGCTCCTAAACACCTCCTGGAGGAACTTTTTTCAGAAATTGAACATTTGACACCTGGTCAAATTTCACCTCTGATCCACCCCATTCACTTTGTACAGGGAAACGTCTTATTCAATAGCTTCTAGGTCATTTGACCAATTGACTCAAAATTATTCCACAGTGTCTTTGGTCACCAGTTGAATGAGACACACCTGTTTTCATTGTATTTTGGAGGAATTTCTATTTTTCACGAATATCTTAGTTCTAACCCTCAGTCATTGACTCAAGTCAGTTCACAAGCCTGTAAGCCCAAGTCCAGCTATGTGAAACTTTCGAAAAAAAAAGTGTCACCGAAAGTGGGTACCAGTGGACTGGAAACGGCACGAAACATGCTCCTAAACACCTCCTGGAGGAACTTTTTTCAGAAAGTGAACATTTGACACCTGGTCAAATTTCACCTCTGATCCACCCCATTCACTTTGTACAGGGAAACGTCTTATTCAATAGCTTCTAGGTCATTTGACCAATTGACTCAAAATTATTCCACAGTGTCTTTGGTCACCAGTTGAATGAGACACACCTGTTTTCATTGTATTTTGGAGGAATTTCTATTTTTCACGAATATCTTAGTTCTAACCCTCAGTCATTGACTCAAGTCAGTTCACAAGCCTGTAAGCCCAAGTCCAGCTATGTGAAACTTTCGAAAAAAAAGTGTCACCGAAAGTGGGTACCAGTGGACTGGAAACGGCACGAAACATGCTCCTAAACACCTCCTGGAGGAACTTTTTTCAGAAAGTGAACATTTGACACCTGGTCAAATTTCACCTCTGATCCACCCCATTCACTTTGTACAGGGAAACGTCTTATTCAATAGCTTCTAGGTCATTTGACCAATTGACTCGAAATCAATGCCACAGTGTCTTTGGTCACCAGTTGAATGAGACACACCTGTTTTCATTGGATTTTCTGTGGAATTTCTATTTTTCACGAATATCTTAGGTCTAACCCTCAGTCATTGACTCAAGTCAGTTCACAAGCCTGTAAGCCCAAGTCCACCTATGTGAAACTTTCGAAAAAAAAGTGTCACCGAAAGTGGGTACCAGTGGACTGGAAACGGCACGAAACATGCTCCTAAACACCTCCTGGAGGAACTTTTTTCAGAAATTGAACATTTGACACCTGGTCAAATTTCACCTCTGATCCACCCCATTCACTTTGTACAGGGAAACGTCTTATTCAATAGCTTCTAGGTCATTTGACCAATTGACTCAAAATTATTCCACAGTGTCTTTGGTCACCAGTTGAATGAGACACACCTGTTTTCATTGGATTTTCTGTGGAATTTCTATTTTTCACGAATATCTTAGGTCTAACCCTCAGTCATTGACTCAAGTCAGTTCACAAGCCTGTAAGCCCAAGTCCACCTATGTGAAACTTTCGAAAAAAAAGTGTCACCGAAAGTGGGTACCAGTGGACTGGAAACGGCACGAAACATGCTCCTAAACACCTCCTGGAGGAACTTTTTTCAGAAAGTGAACATTTGACACCTGGTCAAATTTCACCTCTGATCCACCCCATTCACTTTGTACAGGGAAACGTCTTATTCAATAGCTTCTAGGTCATTTGACCAATTGACTCAAAATTATTCCACAGTGTCTTTGGTCACCAGTTGAATGAGACACACCTGTTTTCATTGTATTTTGGAGGAATTTCTATTTTTCACGAATATCTTAGTTCTAACCCTCAGTCATTGACTCAAGTCAGTTCACAAGCCTGTAAGCCCAAGTCCAGCTATGTGAAACTTTCGAGAAAAAAAAGTGTCACCGAAAGTGGGTACCAGTGGACTGGAAACGGCACGAAACATGCTCCTAAACACCTCCTGGAGGAACTTTTTTCAGAAAGTGAACATTTGACACCTGGTCAAATTTCACCTCTGATCCACCCCATTCACTTTGTACAGGGAAACGTCTTATTCAATAGCTTCTAGGTCATTTGACCAATTGACTCGAAATCAATGCCACAGTGTCTTTGGTCACCAGTTGAATGAGACACACCTGTTTTCATTGGATTTTCTGTGGAATTTCTATTTTTCACGAATATCTTAGGTCTAACCCTCAGTCATTGACTCAAGTCAGTTCACAAGCCTGTAAGCCCAAGTCCACCTATGTGAAACTTTCGAAAAAAAAGTGTCACCGAAAGTGGGTACCAGTGGACTGGAAACGGCACGAAACATGCTCCTAAACACCTCCTGGAGGAACTTTTTTCAGAAAGTGAACATTTGACACCTGGTCAAATTTCACCTCTGATCCACCCCATTCACTTTGTACAGGGAAACGTCTTATTCAATAGCTTCTAGGTCATTTGACCAATTGACTCGAAATCAATGCCACAGTGTCTTTGGTCACCAGTTGAATGAGACACACCTGTTTTCATTGTATTTTGGAGGAATTTCTATTTTTCACGAATATCTTAGTTCTAACCCTCAGTCATTGACTCAAGTCAGTTCACAAGCCTGTAAGCCCAAGTCCAGCTATGTGAAACTTTCGAAAAAAAAGTGTCACCGAAAGTGGGTACCAGTGGACTGGAAACGGCACGAAACATGCTCCTAAACACCTCCTGGAGGAACTTTTTTCAGAAATTGAACATTTGACACCTGGTCAAATTTCACCTCTGATCCACCCCATTCACTTTGTACAGGGAAACGTCTTATTCAATAGCTTCTAGGTCATTTGACCAATTGACTCGAAATCAATGCCACAGTGTCTTTGGTCACCAGTTGAATGAGACACACCTGTTTTCATTGGATTTTCTGTGGAATTTCTATTTTTCACGAATATCTTAGGTCTAACCCTCAGTCATTGACTCAAGTCAGTTCACAAGCCTGTAAGCCCAAGTCCAGCTATGTGAAACTTTCGAAAAAAAAGTGTCACCGAAAGTGGGTACCAGTGGACTGGAAACGGCACGAAACATGCTCCTAAACACCTCCTGGAGGAACTTTTTTCAGAAAGTGAACATTTGACACCTGGTCAAATTTCACCTCTGATCCACCCCATTCACTTTGTACAGGGAAACGTCTTATTCAATAGCTTCTAGGTCATTTGACCAATTGACTCGAAATCAATGCCACAGTGTCTTTGGTCACCAGTTGAATGAGACACACCTGTTTTCATTGGATTTTCTGTGGAATTTCTATTTTTCACGAATATCTTAGGTCTAACCCTCAGTCATTGACTCAAGTCAGTTCACAAGCCTGTAAGCCCAAGTCCACCTATGTGAAACTTTCGAAAAAAAAAGTGTCACCGAAAGTGGGTACCAGTGGACTGGAAACGGCACGAAACATGCTCCTAAACACCTCCTGGAGGAACTTTTTTCAGAAATTGAACATTTGACACCTGGTCAAATTTCACCTCTGATCCACCCCATTCACTTTGTACAGGGAAACGTCTTATTCAATAGCTTCTAGGTCATTTGACCAATTGACTCAAAATTATTCCACAGTGTCTTTGGTCACCAGTTGAATGAGA
Organism: Lagodon rhomboides; assembly: GCA_039737535.1. Taxonomy (NCBI): domain Eukaryota; kingdom Metazoa; phylum Chordata; class Actinopteri; order Spariformes; family Sparidae; genus Lagodon; species Lagodon rhomboides. Next base: position 14,639,216 of record CM077807.1, on the reverse strand, counting down.
CACACCTGTTTTCATTGTATTTTGGAGGAATTTCTATTTTTCACGAATATCTTAGTTCTAACCCTCAGTCATTGACTCAAGTCAGTTCACAAGCCTGTAAGCCCAAGTCCAGCTATGTGAAACTTTCGAAAAAAAAAGTGTCACCGAAAGTGGGTACCAGTGGACTGGAAACGGCACGAAACATGCTCCTAAACACCTCCTGGAGGAACTTTTTTCAGAAAGTGAACATTTGACACCTGGTCAAATTTCACCTCTGATCCACCCCATTCACTTTGTACAGGGAAACGTCTTATTCAATAGCTTCTAGGTCATTTGACCAATTGACTCAAAATTATTCCACAGTGTCTTTGGTCACCAGTTGAATGAGACACACCTGTTTTCATTGTATTTTGGAGGAATTTCTATTTTTCACGAATATCTTAGTTCTAACCCTCAGTCATTGACTCAAGTCAGTTCACAAGCCTGTAAGCCCAAGTCCAGCTATGTGAAACTTTCGAAAAAAAAGTGTCACCGAAAGTGGGTACCAGTGGACTGGAAACGGCACGAAACATGCTCCTAAACACCTCCTGGAGGAACTTTTTTCAGAAAGTGAACATTTGACACCTGGTCAAATTTCACCTCTGATCCACCCCATTCACTTTGTACAGGGAAACGTCTTATTCAATAGCTTCTAGGTCATTTGACCAATTGACTCGAAATCAATGCCACAGTGTCTTTGGTCACCAGTTGAATGAGACACACCTGTTTTCATTGGATTTTCTGTGGAATTTCTATTTTTCACGAATATCTTAGGTCTAACCCTCAGTCATTGACTCAAGTCAGTTCACAAGCCTGTAAGCCCAAGTCCAGCTATGTGAAACTTTCGAAAAAAAAAGTGTCACCGAAAGTGGGTACCAGTGGACTGGAAACGGCACGAAACATGCTCCTAAACACCTCCTGGAGGAACTTTTTTCAGAAAGTGAACATTTGACACCTGGTCAAATTTCACCTCTGATCCACCCCATTCACTTTGTACAGGGAAACGTCTTATTCAATAGCTTCTAGGTCATTTGACCAATTGACTCGAAATCAATGCCACAGTGTCTTTGGTCACCAGTTGAATGAGACACACCTGTTTTCATTGGATTTTCTGTGGAATTTCTATTTTTCACGAATATCTTAGGTCTAACCCTCAGTCATTGACTCAAGTCAGTTCACAAGCCTGTAAGCCCAAGTCCACCTATGTGAAACTTTCGAAAAAAAAGTGTCACCGAAAGTGGGTACCAGTGGACTGGAAACGGCACGAAACATGCTCCTAAACACCTCCTGGAGGAACTTTTTTCAGAAATTGAACATTTGACACCTGGTCAAATTTCACCTCTGATCCACCCCATTCACTTTGTACAGGGAAACGTCTTATTCAATAGCTTCTAGGTCATTTGACCAATTGACTCAAAATTATTCCACAGTGTCTTTGGTCACCAGTTGAATGAGACACACCTGTTTTCATTGTATTTTGGAGGAATTTCTATTTTTCACGAATATCTTAGTTCTAACCCTCAGTCATTGACTCAAGTCAGTTCACAAGCCTGTAAGCCCAAGTCCAGCTATGTGAAACTTTCGAAAAAAAAGTGTCACCGAAAGTGGGTACCAGTGGACTGGAAACGGCACGAAACATGCTCCTAAACACCTCCTGGAGGAACTTTTTTCAGAAATTGAACATTTGACACCTGGTCAAATTTCACCTCTGATCCACCCCATTCACTTTGTACAGGGAAACGTCTTATTCAATAGCTTCTAGGTCATTTGACCAATTGACTCAAAATTATTCCACAGTGTCTTTGGTCACCAGTTGAATGAGACACACCTGTTTTCATTGTATTTTGGAGGAATTTCTATTTTTCACGAATATCTTAGTTCTAACCCTCAGTCATTGACTCAAGTCAGTTCACAAGCCTGTAAGCCCAAGTCCAGCTATGTGAAACTTTCGAAAAAAAAAGTGTCACCGAAAGTGGGTACCAGTGGACTGGAAACGGCACGAAACATGCTCCTAAACACCTCCTGGAGGAACTTTTTTCAGAAATTGAACATTTGACACCTGGTCAAATTTCACCTCTGATCCACCCCATTCACTTTGTACAGGGAAACGTCTTATTCAATAGCTTCTAGGTCATTTGACCAATTGACTCGAAATCAATGCCACAGTGTCTTTGGTCACCAGTTGAATGAGACACACCTGTTTTCATTGTATTTTGGAGGAATTTCTATTTTTCACGAATATCTTAGTTCTAACCCTCAGTCATTGACTCAAGTCAGTTCACAAGCCTGTAAGCCCAAGTCCAGCTATGTGAAACTTTCGAAAAAAAAGTGTCACCGAAAGTGGGTACCAGTGGACTGGAAACGGCACGAAACATGCTCCTAAACACCTCCTGGAGGAACTTTTTTCAGAAAGTGAACATTTGACACCTGGTCAAATTTCACCTCTGATCCACCCCATTCACTTTGTACAGGGAAACGTCTTATTCAATAGCTTCTAGGTCATTTGACCAATTGACTCAAAATTATTCCACAGTGTCTTTGGTCACCAGTTGAATGAGACACACCTGTTTTCATTGTATTTTGGAGGAATTTCTATTTTTCACGAATATCTTAGTTCTAACCCTCAGTCATTGACTCAAGTCAGTTCACAAGCCTGTAAGCCCAAGTCCAGCTATGTGAAACTTTCGAAAAAAAAGTGTCACCGAAAGTGGGTACCAGTGGACTGGAAACGGCACGAAACATGCTCCTAAACACCTCCTGGAGGAACTTTTTTCAGAAATTGAACATTTGACACCTGGTCAAATTTCACCTCTGATCCACCCCATTCACTTTGTACAGGGAAACGTCTTATTCAATAGCTTCTAGGTCATTTGACCAATTGACTCGAAATCAATGCCACAGTGTCTTTGGTCACCAGTTGAATGAGACACACCTGTTTTCATTGGATTTTCTGTGGAATTTCTATTTTTCACGAATATCTTAGGTCTAACCCTCAGTCATTGACTCAAGTCAGTTCACAAGCCTGTAAGCCCAAGTCCACCTATGTGAAACTTTCGAAAAAAAAGTGTCACCGAAAGTGGGTACCAGTGGACTGGAAACGGCACGAAACATGCTCCTAAACACCTCCTGGAGGAACTTTTTTCAGAAAGTGAACATTTGACACCTGGTCAAATTTCACCTCTGATCCACCCCATTCACTTTGTACAGGGAAACGTCTTATTCAATAGCTTCTAGGTCATTTGACCAATTGACTCAAAATTATTCCACAGTGTCTTTGGTCACCAGTTGAATGAGACACACCTGTTTTCATTGGATTTTCTGTGGAATTTCTATTTTTCACGAATATCTTAGTTCTAACCCTCAGTCATTGACTCAAGTCAGTTCACAAGCCTGTAAGCCCAAGTCCACCTATGTGAAACTTTCGAAAAAAAAAGTGTCACCGAAAGTGGGTACCAGTGGACTGGAAACGGCACGAAACATGCTCCTAAACACCTCCTGGAGGAACTTTTTTCAGAAAGTGAACATTTGACACCTGGTCAAATTTCACCTCTGATCCACCCCATTCACTTTGTACAGGGAAACGTCTTATTCAATAGCTTCTAGGTCATTTGACCAATTGACTCAAAATTATTCCACAGTGTCTTTGGTCACCAGTTGAATGAGACACACCTGTTTTCATTGTATTTTGGAGGAATTTCTATTTTTCACGAATATCTTAGTTCTAACCCTCAGTCATTGACTCAAGTCAGTTCACAAGCCTGTAAGCCCAAGTCCAGCTATGTGAAACTTTCGAAAAAAAAGTGTCACCGAAAGTGGGTACCAGTGGACTGGAAACGGCACGAAACATGCTCCTAAACACCTCCTGGAGGAACTTTTTTCAGAAAGTGAACATTTGACACCTGGTCAAATTTCACCTCTGATCCACCCCATTCACTTTGTACAGGGAAACGTCTTATTCAATAGCTTCTAGGTCATTTGACCAATTGACTCGAAATCAATGCCACAGTGTCTTTGGTCACCAGTTGAATGAGACACACCTGTTTTCATTGGATTTTCTGTGGAATTTCTATTTTTCACGAATATCTTAGGTCTAACCCTCAGTCATTGACTCAGGTCAGTTCACAAGCCTGTAAGCCCAAGTCCAACTATGTGAAACTTTAGAAAAAAAAGTGTCACCGAAAGTGGGTACCAGTGGACTGGAAACGGTGCGAAACATGCTCCTAAACACCTCCTGGAGGAACTTTTTTCAGAAATTGAACATTTGACACCTGGTCAAATTTCACCTCTGATCCACCCCATTCACTTTGTACAGGGAAACGTCTTATTCAATAGCTTCTAGGTCATTTGACCAATTGACTCAAAATTATTCCACAGTGTCTTTGGTCACCAGTTGAATGAGACACACCTGTTTTCATTGTATTTTGGAGGAATTTCTATTTTTCACGAATATCTTAGTTCTAACCCTCAGTCATTGACTCAAGTCAGTTCACAAGCCTGTAAGCCCAAGTCCAACTATGTGAAACTTTAGAAAAAAAAGTGTCACCGAAAGTGGGTACCAGTGGACTGGAAACGGTGCGAAACATGCTCCTAAACACCTCCTGGAGGAACTTTTTTCAGAAAGTGAACATTTGACACCTGGTCAAATTTCACCTCTGATCCACCCCATTCACTTTGTACAGGGAAACGTCTTATTCAATAGCTTCTAGGTCATTTGACCAATTGACTCAAAATTATTCCACAGTGTCTTTGGTCACCAGTTGAATGAGACACACCTGTTTTCATTGTATTTTGGAGGAATTTCTATTTTTCACGAATATCTTAGTTCTAACCCTCAGTCATTGACTCAAGTCAGTTCACAAGCCTGTAAGCCCAAGTCCAGCTATGTGAAACTTTCGAGAAAAAAAAGTGTCACCGAAAGTGGGTACCAGTGGACTGGAAACGGCACGAAACATGCTCCTAAACACCTCCTGGAGGAACTTTTTTCAGAAAGTGAACATTTGACACCTGGTCAAATTTCACCTCTGATCCACCCCATTCACTTTGTACAGGGAAACGTCTTATTCAATAGCTTCTAGGTCATTTGACCAATTGACTCAAAATTATTCCACAGTGTCTTTGGTCACCAGTTGAATGAGACACACCTGTTTTCATTGTATTTTGGAGGAATTTCTATTTTTCACGAATATCTTAGTTCTAACCCTCAGTCATTGACTCAAGTCAGTTCACAAGCCTGTAAGCCCAAGTCCAGCTATGTGAAACTTTCGAAAAAAAAGTGTCACCGAAAGTGGGTACCAGTGGACTGGAAACGGCACGAAACATGCTCCTAAACACCTCCTGGAGGAACTTTTTTCAGAAAGTGAACATTTGACACCTGGTCAAATTTCACCTCTGATCCACCCCATTCACTTTGTACAGGGAAACGTCTTATTCAATAGCTTCTAGGTCATTTGACCAATTGACTCAAAATTATTCCACAGTGTCTTTGGTCACCAGTTGAATGAGACACACCTGTTTTCATTGTATTTTGGAGGAATTTCTATTTTTCACGAATATCTTAGTTCTAACCCTCAGTCATTGACTCAAGTCAGTTCACAAGCCTGTAAGCCCAAGTCCAGCTATGTGAAACTTTCGAAAAAAAAAGTGTCACCGAAAGTGGGTACCAGTGGACTGGAAACGGCACGAAACATGCTCCTAAACACCTCCTGGAGGAACTTTTTTCAGAAAGTGAACATTTGACACCTGGTCAAATTTCACCTCTGATCCACCCCATTCACTTTGTACAGGGAAACGTCTTATTCAATAGCTTCTAGGTCATTTGACCAATTGACTCAAAATTATTCCACAGTGTCTTTGGTCACCAGTTGAATGAGACACACCTGTTTTCATTGTATTTTGGAGGAATTTCTATTTTTCACGAATATCTTAGTTCTAACCCTCAGTCATTGACTCAAGTCAGTTCACAAGCCTGTAAGCCCAAGTCCAGCTATGTGAAACTTTCGAGAAAAAAAAGTGTCACCGAAAGTGGGTACCAGTGGACTGGAAACGGCACGAAACATGCTCCTAAACACCTCCTGGAGGAACTTTTTTCAGAAAGTGAACATTTGACACCTGGTCAAATTTCACCTCTGATCCACCCCATTCACTTTGTACAGGGAAACGTCTTATTCAATAGCTTCTAGGTCATTTGACCAATTGACTCAAAATTATTCCACAGTGTCTTTGGTCACCAGTTGAATGAGACACACCTGTTTTCATTGTATTTTGGAGGAATTTCTATTTTTCACGAATATCTTAGTTCTAACCCTCAGTCATTGACTCAAGTCAGTTCACAAGCCTGTAAGCCCAAGTCCAGCTATGTGAAACTTTCGAAAAAAAAGTGTCACCGAAAGTGGGTACCAGTGGACTGGAAACGGCACGAAACATGCTCCTAAACACCTCCTGGAGGAACTTTTTTCAGAAAGTGAACATTTGACACCTGGTCAAATTTCACCTCTGATCCACCCCATTCACTTTGTACAGGGAAACGTCTTATTCAATAGCTTCTAGGTCATTTGACCAATTGACTCGAAATCAATGCCACAGTGTCTTTGGTCACCAGTTGAATGAGACACACCTGTTTTCATTGGATTTTCTGTGGAATTTCTATTTTTCACGAATATCTTAGGTCTAACCCTCAGTCATTGACTCAGGTCAGTTCACAAGCCTGTAAGCCCAAGTCCAACTATGTGAAACTTTAGAAAAAAAAGTGTCACCGAAAGTGGGTACCAGTGGACTGGAAACGGTGCGAAACATGCTCCTAAACACCTCCTGGAGGAACTTTTTTCAGAAATTGAACATTTGACACCTGGTCAAATTTCACCTCTGATCCACCCCATTCACTTTGTACAGGGAAACGTCTTATTCAATAGCTTCTAGGTCATTTGACCAATTGACTCAAAATTATTCCACAGTGTCTTTGGTCACCAGTTGAATGAGACACACCTGTTTTCATTGTATTTTGGAGGAATTTCTATTTTTCACGAATATCTTAGTTCTAACCCTCAGTCATTGACTCAAGTCAGTTCACAAGCCTGTAAGCCCAAGTCCAGCTATGTGAAACTTTCGAGAAAAAAAAGTGTCACCGAAAGTGGGTACCAGTGGACTGGAAACGGCACGAAACATGCTCCTAAACACCTCCTGGAGGAACTTTTTTCAGAAAGTGAACATTTGACACCTGGTCAAATTTCACCTCTGATCCACCCCATTCACTTTGTACAGGGAAACGTCTTATTCAATAGCTTCTAGGTCATTTGACCAATTGACTCAAAATTATTCCACAGTGTCTTTGGTCACCAGTTGAATGAGACACACCTGTTTTCATTGTATTTTGGAGGAATTTCTATTTTTCACGAATATCTTAGTTCTAACCCTCAGTCATTGACTCAAGTCAGTTCACAAGCCTGTAAGCCCAAGTCCAGCTATGTGAAACTTTCGAAAAAAAAGTGTCACCGAAAGTGGGTACCAGTGGACTGGAAACGGCACGAAACATGCTCCTAAACACCTCCTGGAGGAACTTTTTTCAGAAAGTGAACATTTGACACCTGGTCAAATTTCACCTCTGATCCACCCCATTCACTTTGTACAGGGAAACGTCTTATTCAATAGCTTCTAGGTCATTTGACCAATTGACTCGAAATCAATGCCACAGTGTCTTTGGTCACCAGTTGAATGAGACACACCTGTTTTCATTGGATTTTCTGTGGAATTTCTATTTTTCACGAATATCTTAGGTCTAACCCTCAGTCATTGACTCAGGTCAGTTCACAAGCCTGTAAGCCCAAGTCCAACTATGTGAAACTTTAGAAAAAAAAGTGTCACCGAAAGTGGGTACCAGTGGACTGGAAACGGTGCGAAACATGCTCCTAAACACCTCCTGGAGGAACTTTTTTCAGAAATTGAACATTTGACACCTGGTCAAATTTCACCTCTGATCCACCCCATTCACTTTGTACAGGGAAACGTCTTATTCAATAGCTTCTAGGTCATTTGACCAATTGACTCAAAATTATTCCACAGTGTCTTTGGTCACCAGTTGAATGAGACACACCTGTTTTCATTGTATTTTGGAGGAATTTCTATTTTTCACGAATATCTTAGTTCTAACCCTCAGTCATTGACTCAGGTCAGTTCACAAGCCTGTAAGCCCAAGTCCAACTATGTGAAACTTTAGAAAAAAAAGTGTCACCGAAAGTGGGTACCAGTGGACTGGAAACGGTGCGAAACATGCTCCTAAACACCTCCTGGAGGAACTTTTTTCAGAAAGTGAACATTTGACACTTGGTCAAATTTCACCTCTGATCCACCCCATTCACTTTGTACAGGGAAACGTCTTATTCAATAGCTTCTAGGTCATTTGACCAATTGACTCAAAATTATTCCACAGTGTCTTTGGTCACCAGTTGAATGAGACACACCTGTTTTCATTGTATTTTGGAGGAATTTCTATTTTTCACGAATATCTTAGTTCTAACCCTCAGTCATTGACTCAAGTCAGTTCACAAGCCTGTAAGCCCAAGTCCAGCTATGTGAAACTTTCAGAAAAAAAAGTGTCACCGAAAGTGGGTACCAGTGGACTGGAAACGGCACGAAACATGCTCCTAAACACCTCCTGGAGGAACTTTTTTCAGAAAGTGAACATTTGACACCTGGTCAAATTTCACCTCTGATCCACCCCATTCACTTTGTACAGGGAAACGTCTTATTCAATAGCTTCTAGGTCATTTGACCAATTGACTCAAAATTATTCCACAGTGTCTTTGGTCACCAGTTGAATGAGACACACCTGTTTTCATTGGATTTTCTGTGGAATTTCTATTTTTCACGAATATCTTAGTTCTAACCCTCAGTCATTGACTCAAGTCAGTTCACAAGCCTGTAAGCCCAAGTCCAGCTATGTGAAACTTTCGAAAAAAAAGTGTCACCGAAAGTGGGTACCAGTGGACTGGAAACGGCACGAAACATGCTCCTAAACACCTCCTGGAGGAACTTTTTTCAGAAAGTGAACATTTGACACCTGGTCAAATTTCACCTCTGATCCACCCCATTCACTTTGTACAGGGAAACGTCTTATTCAATAGCTTCTAGGTCATTTGACCAATTGACTCAAAATTATTCCACAGTGTCTTTGGTCACCAGTTGAATGAGACACACCTGTTTTCATTGTATTTTCGGAGGAATTTCTATTTTTCACGAATATCTTAGGTCTAACCCTCAGTCATTGACTCAGGTCAGTTCACAAGCCTGTAAGCCCAAGTCCAACTATGTGAAACTTTAGAAAAAAAAGTGTCACCGAAAGTGGGTACCAGTGGACTGGAAACGGTGCGAAACATGCTCCTAAACACCTCCTGGAGGAACTTTTTTCAGAAATTGAACATTTGACACCTGGTCAAATTTCACCTCTGATCCACCCCATTCACTTTGTACAGGGAAACGTCTTATTCAATAGCTTCTAGGTCATTTGACCAATTGACTCAAAATTATTCCACAGTGTCTTTGGTCACCAGTTGAATGAGACACACCTGTTTTCATTGTATTTTGGAGGAATTTCTATTTTTCACGAATATCTTAGTTCTAACCCTCAGTCATTGACTCAAGTCAGTTCACAAGCCTGTAAGCCCAAGTCCAGCTATGTGAAACTTTCGAGAAAAAAAAAGTGTCACCGAAAGTGGGTACCAGTGGACTGGAAACGGCACGAAACATGCTCCTAAACACCTCCTGGAGGAACTTTTTTCAGAAAGTGAACATTTGACACCTGGTCAAATTTCACCTCTGATCCACCCCATTCACTTTGTACAGGGAAACGTCTTATTCAATAGCTTCTAGGTCATTTGACCAATTGACTCAAAATTATTCCACAGTGTCTTTGGTCACCAGTTGAATGAGACACACCTGTTTTCATTGGATTTTCTGTGGAATTTCTATTTTTCACGAATATCTTAGTTCTAACCCTCAGTCATTGACTCAAGTCAGTTCACAAGCCTGTAAGCCCAAGTCCAGCTATGTGAAACTTTCGAAAAAAAAGTGTCACCGAAAGTGGGTACCAGTGGACTGGAAACGGCACGAAACATGCTCCTAAACACCTCCTGGAGGAACTTTTTTCAGAAAGTGAACATTTGACACCTGGTCAAATTTCACCTCTGATCCACCCCATTCACTTTGTACAGGGAAACGTCTTATTCAATAGCTTCTAGGTCATTTGACCAATTGACTCAAAATTATTCCACAGTGTCTTTGGTCACCAGTTGAATGAGACACACCTGTTTTCATTGGATTTTCTGTGGAATTTCTATTTTTCACGAATATCTTAGTTCTAACCCTCAGTCATTGACTCAAGTCAGTTCACAAGCCTGTAAGCCCAAGTCCAGCTATGTGAAACTTTCGAAAAAAAAGTGTCACCGAAAGTGGGTACCAGTGGACTGGAAACGGCACGAAACATGCTCCTAAACACCTCCTGGAGGAACTTTTTTCAGAAAGTGAACATTTGACACCTGGTCAAATTTCACCTCTGATCCACCCCATTCACTTTGTACAGGGAAACGTCTTATTCAATAGCTTCTAGGTCATTTGACCAATTGACTCGAAATCAATGCCACAGTGTCTTTGGTCACCAGTTGAATGAGACACACCTGTTTTCATTGGATTTTCTGTGGAATTTCTATTTTTCACGAATATCTTAGGTCTAACCCTCAGTCATTGACTCAGGTCAGTTCACAAGCCTGTAAGCCCAAGTCCAACTATGTGAAACTTTAGAAAAAAAAGTGTCACCGAAAGTGGGTACCAGTGGACTGGAAACGGTGCGAAACATGCTCCTAAACACCTCCTGGAGGAACTTTTTTCAGAAATTGAACATTTGACACCTGGTCAAATTTCACCTCTGATCCACCCCATTCACTTTGTACAGGGAAACGTCTTATTCAATAGCTTCTAGGTCATTTGACCAATTGACTCAAAATTATTCCACAGTGTCTTTGGTCACCAGTTGAATGAGACACACCTGTTTTCATTGTATTTTGGAGGAATTTCTATTTTTCACGAATATCTTAGTTCTAACCCTCAGTCATTGACTCAAGTCAGTTCACAAGCCTGTAAGCCCAAGTCCAGCTATGTGAAACTTTCAGAAAAAAAAGTGTCACCGAAAGTGGGTACCAGTGGACTGGAAACGGCACGAAACATGCTCCTAAACACCTCCTGGAGGAACTTTTTTCAGAAAGTGAACATTTGACACCTGGTCAGATTTCACCTCTCATCCACCCCATTCACTTTGTACAGGGAAACGTCTTATTCAATAGCTTCTAGGTCATTTGACCAATTGACTCGAAATCAATGCCACAGTGTCTTTGGTCACCAGTTGAATGAGACACACCTGTTTTCATTGGATTTTCTGTGGAATTTCTATTTTTCACGAATATCTTAGGTCTAACCCTCAGTCATTGACTCAGGTCAGTTCACAAGCCTGTAAGCCCAAGTCCAGCTATGTGAAACTTTCGAAAAAAAAGTGTCACCGAAAGTGGGTACCAGTGGACTGGAAACGGCACGAAACATGCTCCTAAACACCTCCTGGAGGAACTTTTTTCAGAAAGTGAACATTTGACACCTGGTCAAATTTCACCTCTGATCCACCCCATTCACTTTGTACAGGGAAACGTCTTATTCAATAGCTTCTAGGTCATTTGACCAATTGACTCGAAATCAATGCCACAGTGTCTTTGGTCACCAGTTGAATGAGACACACCTGTTTTCATTGGATTTTCTGTGGAATTTCTATTTTTCACGAATATCTTAGGTCTAACCCTCAGTCATTGACTCAGGTCAGTTCACAAGCCTGTAAGCCCAAGTCCAACTATGTGAAACTTTCGAAAAAAAAGTGTCACCGAAAGTGGGTACCAGTGGACTGGAAACGGCACGAAACATGCTCCTAAACACCTCCTGGAGGAACTTTTTTCAGAAAGTGAACATTTGACACCTGGTCAAATTTCACCTCTGATCCACCCCATTCACTTTGTACAGGGAAACGTCTTATTCAATAGCTTCTAGGTCATTTGACCAATTGACTCGAAATCAATGCCACAGTGTCTTTGGTCACCAGTTGAATGAGACACACCTGTTTTCATTGGATTTTCTGTGGAATTTCTATTTTTCACGAATATCTTAGGTCTAACCCTCAGTCATTGACTCAGGTCAGTTCACAAGCCTGTAAGCCCAAGTCCAACTATGTGAAACTTTCGAAAAAAAAGTGTCACCGAAAGTGGGTACCAGTGGACTGGAAACGGCACGAAACATGCTCCTAAACACCTCCTGGAGGAACTTTTTTCAGAAAGTGAACATTTGACACCTGGTCAAATTTCACCTCTGATCCACCCCATTCACTTTGTACAGGGAAACGTCTTATTCAATAGCTTCTAGGTCATTTGACCAATTGACTCGAAATCAATGCCACAGTGTCTTTGGTCACCAGTTGAATGAGACACACCTGTTTTCATTGGATTTTCTGTGGAATTTCTATTTTTCACGAATATCTTAGGTCTAACCCTCAGTCATTGACTCAGGTCAGTTCACAAGCCTGTAAGCCGAAGTCCAGCTATGTGAAACTTTCGAAAAAAAAGTGTCACCGAAAGTGGGTACCAGTGGACTGGAAACGGCACGAAACATGCTCCTAAACACCTCCTGGAGGAACTTTTTTCAGAAATTGAACATTTGACACCTGGTCAAATTTCACCTCTGATCCACCCCATTCACTTTGTACAGGGAAACGTCTTATTCAATAGCTTCTAGGTCATTTGACCAATTGACTCAAAATTATTCCACAGTGTCTTTGGTCACCAGTTGAATGAGACACACCTGTTTTCATTGTATTTTGGAGGAATTTCTATTTTTCACGAATATCTTAGTTCTAACCCTCAGTCATTGACTCAAGTCAGTTCACAAGCCTGTAAGCCCAAGTCCAGCTATGTGAAACTTTCGAAAAAAAAGTGTCACCGAAAGTGGGTACCAGTGGACTGGAAACGGCACGAAACATGCTCCTAAACACCTCCTGGAGGAACTTTTTTCAGAAATTGAACATTTGACACCTGGTCAAATTTCACCTCTGATCCACCCCATTCACTTTGTACAGGGAAACGTCTTATTCAATAGCTTCTAGGTCATTTGACCAATTGACTCGAAATCAATGCCACAGTGTCTTTGGTCACCAGTTGAATGAGACACACCTGTTTTCATTGGATTTTCTGTGGAATTTCTATTTTTCACGAATATCTTAGGTCTAACCCTCAGTCATTGACTCAAGTCAGTTCACAAGCCTGTAAGCCCAAGTCCACCTATGTGAAACTTTCGAAAAAAAAGTGTCACCGAAAGTGGGTACCAGTGGACTGGAAACGGCACGAAACATGCTCCTAAACACCTCCTGGAGGAACTTTTTTCAGAAAGTGAACATTTGACACCTGGTCAAATTTCACCTCTGATCCACCCCATTCACTTTGTACAGGGAAACGTCTTATTCAATAGCTTCTAGGTCATTTGACCAATTGACTCAAAATTATTCCACAGTGTCTTTGGTCACCAGTTGAATGAGACACACCTGTTTTCATTGTATTTTGGAGGAATTTCTATTTTTCACGAATATCTTAGTTCTAACCCTCAGTCATTGACTCAAGTCAGTTCACAAGCCTGTAAGCCCAAGTCCAGCTATGTGAAACTTTCGAAAAAAAAAGTGTCACCGAAAGTGGGTACCAGTGGACTGGAAACGGCACGAAACATGCTCCTAAACACCTCCTGGAGGAACTTTTTTCAGAAAGTGAACATTTGACACCTGGTCAAATTTCACCTCTGATCCACCCCATTCACTTTGTACAGGGAAACGTCTTATTCAATAGCTTCTAGGTCATTTGACCAATTGACTCGAAATCAATGCCACAGTGTCTTTGGTCACCAGTTGAATGAGACACACCTGTTTTCATTGTATTTTGGAGGAATTTCTATTTTTCACGAATATCTTAGTTCTAACCCTCAGTCATTGACTCAAGTCAGTTCACAAGCCTGTAAGCCCAAGTCCACCTATGTGAAACTTTCGAAAAAAAAGTGTCACCGAAAGTGGGTACCAGTGGACTGGAAACGGCACGAAACATGCTCCTAAACACCTCCTGGAGGAACTTTTTTCAGAAATTGAACATTTGACACCTGGTCAAATTTCACCTCTGATCCACCCCATTCACTTTGTACAGGGAAACGTCTTATTCAATAGCTTCTAGGTCATTTGACCAATTGACTCAAAATTATTCCACAGTGTCTTTGGTCACCAGTTGAATGAGACACACCTGTTTTCATTGTATTTTGGAGGAATTTCTATTTTTCACGAATATCTTAGTTCTAACCCTCAGTCATTGACTCAAGTCAGTTCACAAGCCTGTAAGCCCAAGTCCAGCTATGTGAAACTTTCGAAAAAAAAAGTGTCACCGAAAGTGGGTACCAGTGGACTGGAAACGGCACGAAACATGCTCCTAAACACCTCCTGGAGGAACTTTTTTCAGAAAGTGAACATTTGACACCTGGTCAAATTTCACCTCTGATCCACCCCATTCACTTTGTACAGGGAAACGTCTTATTCAATAGCTTCTAGGTCATTTGACCAATTGACTCGAAATCAATGCCACAGTGTCTTTGGTCACCAGTTGAATGAGACACACCTGTTTTCATTGGATTTTCTGTGGAATTTCTATTTTTCACGAATATCTTAGTTCTAACCCTCAGTCATTGACTCAAGTCAGTTCACAAGCCTGTAAGCCCAAGTCCAGCTATGTGAAACTTTCGAAAAAAAAGTGTCACCGAAAGTGGGTACCAGTGGACTGGAAACGGCACGAAACATGCTCCTAAACACCTCCTGGAGGAACTTTTTTCAGAAAGTGAACATTTGACACCTGGTCAAATTTCACCTCTGATCCACCCCATTCACTTTGTACAGGGAAACGTCTTATTCAATAGCTTCTAGGTCATTTGACCAATTGACTCAAAATTATTCCACAGTGTCTTTGGTCACCAGTTGAATGAGACACACCTGTTTTCATTGGATTTTCTGTGGAATTTCTATTTTTCACGAATATCTTAGGTCTAACCCTCAGTCATTGACTCAGGTCAGTTCACAAGCCTGTAAGCCCAAGTCCAACTATGTGAAACTTTCGAAAAAAAAGTGTCACCGAAAGTGGGTACCAGTGGACTGGAAACGGCACGAAACATGCTCCTAAACACCTCCTGGAGGAACTTTTTTCAGAAATTGAACATTTGACACCTGGTCAAATTTCACCTCTGATCCACCCCATTCACTTTGTACAGGGAAACGTCTTATTCAATAGCTTCTAGGTCATTTGACCAATTGACTCAAAATTATTCCACAGTGTCTTTGGTCACCAGTTGAATGAGACACACCTGTTTTCATTGTATTTTGGAGGAATTTCTATTTTTCACGAATATCTTAGTTCTAACCCTCAGTCATTGACTCAAGTCAGTTCACAAGCCTGTAAGCCCAAGTCCAGCTATGTGAAACTTTCGAAAAAAAAAGTGTCACCGAAAGTGGGTACCAGTGGACTGGAAACGGCACGAAACATGCTCCTAAACACCTCCTGGAGGAACTTTTTTCAGAAAGTGAACATTTGACACCTGGTCAAATTTCACCTCTGATCCACCCCATTCACTTTGTACAGGGAAACGTCTTATTCAATAGCTTCTAGGTCATTTGACCAATTGACTCGAAATCAATGCCACAGTGTCTTTGGTCACCAGTTGAATGAGACACACCTGTTTTCATTGGATTTTCTGTGGAATTTCTATTTTTCACGAATATCTTAGGTCTAACCCTCAGTCATTGACTCAAGTCAGTTCACAAGCCTGTAAGCCCAAGTCCACCTATGTGAAACTTTCGAAAAAAAAGTGTCACCGAAAGTGGGTACCAGTGGACTGGAAACGGCACGAAACATGCTCCTAAACACCTCCTGGAGGAACTTTTTTCAGAAAGTGAACATTTGACACCTGGTCAAATTTCACCTCTGATCCACCCCATTCACTTTGTACAGGGAAACGTCTTATTCAATAGCTTCTAGGTCATTTGACCAATTGACTCAAAATTATTCCACAGTGTCTTTGGTCACCAGTTGAATGAGACACACCTGTTTTCATTGTATTTTGGAGGAATTTCTATTTTTCACGAATATCTTAGTTCTAACCCTCAGTCATTGACTCAAGTCAGTTCACAAGCCTGTAAGCCCAAGTCCAGCTATGTGAAACTTTCGAAAAAAAAGTGTCACCGAAAGTGGGTACCAGTGGACTGGAAACGGCACGAAACATGCTCCTAAACACCTCCTGGAGGAACTTTTTTCAGAAAGTGAACATTTGACACCTGGTCAAATTTCACCTCTGATCCACCCCATTCACTTTGTACAGGGAAACGTCTTATTCAATAGCTTCTAGGTCATTTGACCAATTGACTCGAAATCAATGCCACAGTGTCTTTGGTCACCAGTTGAATGAGACACACCTGTTTTCATTGTATTTTGGAGGAATTTCTATTTTTCACGAATATCTTAGTTCTAACCCTCAGTCATTGACTCAAGTCAGTTCACAAGCCTGTAAGCCCAAGTCCACCTATGTGAAACTTTCGAAAAAAAAGTGTCACCGAAAGTGGGTACCAGTGGACTGGAAACGGCACGAAACATGCTCCTAAACACCTCCTGGAGGAACTTTTTTCAGAAAGTGAACATTTGACACCTGGTCAAATTTCACCTCTGATCCACCCCATTCACTTTGTACAGGGAAACGTCTTATTCAATAGCTTCTAGGTCATTTGACCAATTGACTCAAAATTATTCCACAGTGTCTTTGGTCACCAGTTGAATGAGACACACCTGTTTTCATTGTATTTTGGAGGAATTTCTATTTTTCACGAATATCTTAGTTCTAACCCTCAGTCATTGACTCAAGTCAGTTCACAAGCCTGTAAGCCCAAGTCCAGCTATGTGAAACTTTCGAAAAAAAAAGTGTCACCGAAAGTGGGTACCAGTGGACTGGAAACGGCACGAAACATGCTCCTAAACACCTCCTGGAGGAACTTTTTTCAGAAAGTGAACATTTGACACCTGGTCAAATTTCACCTCTGATCCACCCCATTCACTTTGTACAGGGAAACGTCTTATTCAATAGCTTCTAGGTCATTTGACCAATTGACTCGAAATCAATGCCACAGTGTCTTTGGTCACCAGTTGAATGAGACACACCTGTTTTCATTGGATTTTCTGTGGAATTTCTATTTTTCACGAATATCTTAGGTCTAACCCTCAGTCATTGACTCAAGTCAGTTCACAAGCCTGTAAGCCCAAGTCCAGCTATGTGAAACTTTCGAAAAAAAAGTGTCACCGAAAGTGGGTACCAGTGGACTGGAAACGGCACGAAACATGCTCCTAAACACCTCCTGGAGGAACTTTTTTCAGAAAGTGAACATTTGACACCTGGTCAAATTTCACCTCTGATCCACCCCATTCACTTTGTACAGGGAAACGTCTTATTCAATAGCTTCTAGGTCATTTGACCAATTGACTCAAAATTATTCCACAGTGTCTTTGGTCACCAGTTGAATGAGACACACCTGTTTTCATTGGATTTTCTGTGGAATTTCTATTTTTCACGAATATCTTAGTTCTAACCCTCAGTCATTGACTCAAGTCAGTTCACAAGCCTGTAAGCCCAAGTCCAGCTATGTGAAACTTTCGAAAAAAAAGTGTCACCGAAAGTGGGTACCAGTGGACTGGAAACGGCACGAAACATGCTCCTAAACACCTCCTGGAGGAACTTTTTTCAGAAATTGAACATTTGACACCTGGTCAAATTTCACCTCTGATCCACCCCATTCACTTTGTACAGGGAAACGTCTTATTCAATAGCTTCTAGGTCATTTGACCAATTGACTCGAAATCAATGCCACAGTGTCTTTGGTCACCAGTTGAATGAGACACACCTGTTTTCATTGGATTTTCTGTGGAATTTCTATTTTTCACGAATATCTTAGGTCTAACCCTCAGTCATTGACTCAGGTCAGTTCACAAGCCTGTAAGCCCAAGTCCAGCTATGTGAAACTTTAGAAAAAAAAGTGTCACCGAAAGTGGGTACCAGTGGACTGGAAACGGTGCGAAACATGCTCCTAAACACCTCCTGGAGGAACTTTTTTCAGAAATTGAACATTTGACACCTGGTCAAATTTCACCTCTGATCCACCCCATTCACTTTGTACAGGGAAACGTCTTATTCAATAGCTTCTAGGTCATTTGACCAATTGACTCAAAATTATTCCACAGTGTCTTTGGTCACCAGTTGAATGAGACACACCTGTTTTCATTGGATTTTCTGTGGAATTTCTATTTTTCACGAATATCTTAGGTCTAACCCTCAGTCATTGACTCAAGTCAGTTCACAAGCCTGTAAGCCCAAGTCCAACTATGTGAAACTTTAGAAAAAAAGTGTCACCGAAAGTGGGTACCAGTGGTCTTGAAACGGTGCGAAACATGCTCCTAAACACCTCCTGGAGGAAAGTTTTTTTTTTCAGAAAGTGAACATTTGACACTTGGTCAAATTTCACCTCTAATCCACCCCATTCACTTTGTACAGGGAAACGTCTTATTCAATAGCTTCTAGGTCATTTGACCCATTGACTCGAAATCAATGCCACAGTGTCTTTGGTCACCAGTTGAATGAGACACACCTGTTTTCATTGGATTTTCTGTGGAATTTCTATTTTTCACGAATATCTTAGGTCTAACCCTCCCCGTTGCCCCTCCCCCGCTTTGGGGCGGGGGAGGGGCAACGGCAGCACCCGTAAGAGTCTCCAGAAGTCTCCGATAACACCAGAAAAAGTCGCTTTTCTGAAAAAGAGTCGCTAGAAGAGTCTGAAAAGTTGGCAACTCTGCCCGGTGGACAGTTTTTACGGATGCAGTCACGCTGTATATCGCTAGATATGGTGCCCATAGATACAGTGCTTCATCCACGTGCTGAAAAGTTTCCACTCCGGGTACGTCACGTCTCGAGCCACAGGTAGTAGACAGGCTCGTCCTCTGTACATCCACCAACATGTGATGTTTCATTTTGTTCACATATCTTCAGGGATACAAAAAGTATTTAATGAAAGTTATGTTATCGATCCCAATGGGGGAATTGATCTGTTTTTATGATAGCATGCAATCTGACATGTTACATTTGTTTACAAAAGCATTTTATCAAAAAAGGACACATATGTTTTTCAAAAAGGAGTGAGTTTGAAGGTGAAAGCATTCAAATAAAAGCAATGCTTTTAATAATTTCTTTGTCATTTGGTGTTTGTTTTTGAGAAGGAAAAAAAAAAACGATTAAAATCATAAATCGAGTTTGGTGTGAAGAAATCGGAGATTAAATTTTTACCTCTGACTCATCTATCCAACCAAAGTGAATCGTTTCTTAAAGATGAAGTGTTTGGCTCATTATTTCTACTCATAAATTAGGCAAAACAAATAAATACTACATGAGATAATTTCACAATAATGAAAAGACTGAAATTTAAAAAAGGAAAAGCCAATAATTAGGTGTAAAAAGGAAAAACCTTGACTTTAACAAGATGCTGAGCTGTTGCTTCTTCTTTGGCCTGAGGAGGAAAATCAAACCCCACACACACACAATAAATGAGCACAGGAAGCGTTTGTGGGACCTGACTCGAGCGCATTTTTATTTAACGTTTATAACTGTTAAAAACATGTATAAAATTGGTCCTGTTTCAGAAACAAGGCACGCATAGTCATGTCAATGTTCAGTGTTCATGTCATTATTAGCATTATCATTTATCAACATCATCATCATCAGCATCATCATCATCAGCATGTTCCATCTCATTATTTGTCTAATAGTAGTATCAAGCATTCCCTAATATAAAAACACGTTCCAATTTTTAAATTTTTTTTCACAGAGGTTAAAATTTTTATTCCGAGCAGCAAGACAATATTCATGCAAAAGACTGGAGTGGAGGAGAAGATGCGAGCCGACTGGACTTGACAGGCTTGATGGGTCTTTTTAATAGTAGGTCTCCCGCTCCACCCAACCTGGACGCACGGGGAGAGAAAACAAACAAACACCGGAGTTAGTGGCGATTTCGAACGAGACGGGAGGAAAATGGGGAAAAGAGAGGACAAACGAGAGGAGAATGGGGAGAAAGAGGCGAAAGTGCAGAGGGAGGAGGGAAGATTATAAAAGCGTGGTAATCTGGACTCACCTCCTGGGCTGCGTCTGAGGATCAGCTTACGGATTTCATCATAGATAAAGATGAGCAGGGAGTAGGGGAAGGCGCAGAACCACCAGTTGGGCCTGGAAAAAAGAGAGAGATGAGAAACTGATCCAGTGTGCCGACGATCAACATGTGGCGGGTGGAGTCGGCATGATTAACGACATATGGACGTTCTTTCTTTCCCACTGGTAGGCTTCCGTAACGCGGGGCTTACTGTGCTTTACTCACTTGAGAGGGTACATTCTGAGGGCGACGTCCATGCCCGGGCAGTACGAGAGGAAGGCAGCCAGGGCGGTCTCCTCAAACAGTCCGAAGATCAGGATCTTGTTCCTGAGACGCACACAGACCCAAACAAACTATTTAGAACGACTGGAAATGGCTGGGAATTTAAAAATCTTCCTCATTTTTGTGCCAGGATTTAAAAAAAAAACAAAACAAACAGTGAGAGTTCCTCCAAGAAAAGCACAGCACGATGTACAAAGATGGCAGCCGTCTCAGGAGAGGACACGAATGTTTCTGCACTCACTTCATTCCCTGCTGGAAGACAGAGTTCCTCCTGGTCTTGCAGATGATCAGATCGGCCCACTGCACGATGACGATGCTGACGAAGAAGGCCGTGTGGCAGGTGAACTCCACGATCTTCCTCTGCTCGTACGTCTGACGGGGAACACAGAACAGAAACAGTTCACACCAGGCGGCGATCGCCACATCATCACCTTTACTTCCAGTCTTGTCCAGTAAATGTTACTGACCCACTGCTGTCCGTAGCTGTCCTCCAGATCGTTGATGTATTTATTGTCCCAGTTCACTCTGATGCCCAGCAGGGTGGAGGGCAGGAAGCCGTTTTCAGCCAGGATCACAAAGTAGGTGAAGAAACCTGCCAGCGCCTGGATCATACCTGCCGGGAGGAGAGGTGTGATTAGAGGAAGAAATCTGAGGAATCAAAGGCTCAATCAGATGGTTTTCCTTCTTCTTTCTGCTTCTAGCACATTACTTATCGACATCGTCATGAGATAAATGAGCCACGAAGATAAAAGTTCATTAGTTTAAATGTCTGGGAAGATGTATTTGCTTGTGCTCCTGCTCTTATAATTAGGTAGTCCAGGAAGTTCACGGGGGTCGGAACCTATTCCTGGCTTCATTACCAAAGACGGAAAATATCAAAAGCCGGAGGGACATCTCTATCGTCATTCAACCACACACTCCAGCTCTCTATCAGTGCCGGACTATTTCTGGCACATGCTGCTCTTCTAGTTATCTCGGACCACCCAGATACTGAGCTGCCTTTCCAGAGAAAAATCCACCAAGGAGCCACGAAGAGCGAACTCCCGTCTCTGGTTTGATTGTTGAACTGTGTAAATCGTGCTCCTCTGTTTACCGATCTGTCCGTAGGCGATGCTGATGAGCCTCTCGTTCACCAGTTTGTCTGTTTTGGGGTTTCTGGGCTGCCTCTTCATGATGTCGCTCTCGGCTGCTTCGTAGGCCAGGGAGATGGCGGGGACCTGGGAGACGAGACACGGGACAAACCCATCAGCAAGTTGACACAGCAACGTTCGCAAAATATAGATTTTTATGTTTCTAAACAACGTTTCCGTCGACGTGCTAAGCTTTTTTGTTTGGAAAAAGTGCCGTAATAAAGGCATTTTTGACAGACGTTTGCTCTGAAGCTTAATTTTCGTCTTAATCTGATTATATAAACAGAATTTATATGTTTGGTACGTTTTTAAACCTCAGTGTTATCAGAAGGACAGGAATAATGTATGTCTTCATGTGTTTTTCAGTGCAAAAGCTGCAGTTCGTCCATATTTACCATGTCAGTTCCCAGGTCGATACAGAGGATGGTGACGGTTCCCAGGGGCAGAGGGATGTTGGCGATGATGAAGAGGAGGAAGGGGGTGATCTCGGGGATGTTACTGGTCAGCGTGTAGGCGATGGACTTCTTCAAGTTGTCAAAGATCAGACGGCCTGATGAGGACGAGACGAAAGCGTTACTGTTTGAATCACGTGAAGACTTCAGCTGAGCAGCTTGTAAAGTACGACGTGTTACCTTCTTCCACTCCTGTGACGATGGAGGCGAAGTTGTCGTCCAGCAGGATCATGTCAGCGGCCTGCTTGGAGACGTCAGACCCGGCGATACCCATGGCGACGCCGATGTCGGCCTTCTTCAGGGCTGGAGAGTCGTTCACGCCGTCACCTGTCACGGCCACGATGGCTCCCTGAAGACAGAGACGTGATGAGGGTCGTATTTATGTTTGTGTGCGGAAATTACAGCCTTTTAATTTATTTCAGATTAGAGGAGCAGAGAATGTGACACATCCTCTCAGCAGAAGTCAAACTGATTTGCGTCTGTGTAAAAAAATGAGCCAACAGGTGTCGGTTCCTTTTCAGAGAGACGTCTCAGATCTCGCTGCTGAGTGACATTTTCTATCTTCTAAAGTTGCGCTGCGTCACACGGAATAATTTCCTGTTTCCTTTGTTTTCAGAGGGTTTCAGGGCGATTCTGCTTTATTTGACAGAGCAGACAGAATGTGATGAAAGTGAATAAGAGCTCGCACTCCGGGCGAAAAAGTGAATTTTGGATGTGCAGATAAAAAAGCCTGCAGGCTTTTCTGACAGAGAGGGAAGTTATTGTTTTAATGAAAGTGATAAGGTTTATTAGTTTTCCACCTGATGTTAATATCTGGGCCTCTCACTGCCGCTCACCAAGAGCATCTTTAAGATTTATTAATATGACGTGAAGAAAGGATAAATATATCTTAGACGACCAACGTGAATCCACTTAAAGTTGTATTTCAGCTGTTTTTGTAGAAACATACGTTCTTTTTTAAAGAAATGTCGTTTTGGAGAAGAAATTTAAACTCTAATAATACAAATTGTTTCCATAACTGAATAAACAAGCTGCTCTCAGAGGAAAATAAGGTCCACTGAAGCTGGAAAGGTCAGCAGGAGTTTGTTTATTTAGTTTGTTGAAGCGCTTTCTTCTTCTGCTACCCAAAACTGCACACTGCTCCTTTAATATAAAGGCCCAGAGATGAAACTGGCAGCGTATCAGAAGAATATAATGTCGTTCACGTGGCGCTCGATCAACAGCATTTATATAAATAAACTAATCCACAGTCCAGCAGAGTTTAAACCGAGTTTGCGCCGCCTGCTGATGCACTTTGTGAATATTCATACGAGCGGTCGAGGTCGCAGCTTGACAGATGCTCTGCCTGATTATTCTGCCAACTTAGTCATCGGGCCAAAGCAATGATCATAAATAAGCATTAGGGGATACGGATATCAAATATTCACACAGGAATTTACATAATAAGGCGCAGGAGCATGCTGCGTGAGCCAAACTGTAAAGAACACAGCAAACAAACACTGCAGAGGCTGGAACACACACACACACACACACACACACACACACACACACACACACACACACACCTGTCTCTGGCAGCCCTCCACAATAATCAGTTTCTGCTGCGGCGAGGTTCTGGCGAAAACAATCTCAGTGTGGTACTTCAGGATGTCGTCGAGCTGCTCGGCCGTCAGGTCTTTCAGGTCTCCGCCGTGGACGACGCAGGCTTTGGCATCTCTGAAAGGGAAGACGGACTTCGTCATGAAATTACCCAAATAATTAGACATGGTTGAAGAATATAAAACCATTCAGCACATCGGAGCACAACCGGGCCCAGAACACGACCCTGAGGTACTCCACTTTTATCTTTACTCACCTGGGGTTGACTTCGTTGATCGGGATGTTCAGACGTGCAGCGATGTCCTCAACGGTCTCGTTGCCCTCGGAGATGATGCCCACACCCTTAGCTATGGCCTTAGCTGTGATTGGATGATCACCTGTCACCATGATAACCTGGAAGAAGGGACGTTTGTGCCCGTTAGTTGAAGGGGAACACTTAAACAACCATTATAAAGAAGATTTATTAATAAATAGGCCATTTGGAGGACGACTGAAATTACGACGGAGTATTAGGGCCAGACTAAGAGAAAAAAAAATATTTTGGAGGGCAAATTACGAGAATAAAGTCATAATATTACGAGAATAAAGTCAAAATATTACGAGAAAAAAGTCATAATATTACGAGAAAAAAGTCAAAATATTACGAGAAAAAAGTCAAAATATTACGAGAAAAAAGTCAAAATATTACGAGAAAAAAGTCAAAATATTACGAGAAAAAGTCAAAATATTATGAGAAAAAAAGTCATAATATTACGAGAATAAAGTCAAAATATTACGAGAAAAAAGTCAAAATATTACGAGAAAAAAGTCATAATATTACGAGAATAAAGTCATAATATTACGAGAAAAAAGTCAAAATATTACGAGAAAAAAGTCATAATATTACGAGATTAAAGTCAAAATATTACAAGAAAAAAGTCAAAATATTACGAGAAAAAAGTCATAATATTACGAGAAAAAAGTCATAATATTACGAGAAAAAGTCATAATATTACGAGAATAAAGTCAAAATATAACGAGAAAAAAGTCATAATATTACGAGAAAAAGTCATAATATTACGAGAAAAAAGTCATAATATTACGAGAAAAAAGTCATAATATTACGAGAATAAAGTCAAAATATTACGAGAAAAAAGTCAAAATATTACGAGAAAAAAGTCAAAATATTACGAGAATAAAGTCAAAATATTACGAGAAAAAAGTCATAATATTAAGAGATTAAAGTCATAATATTACGAGAATAAAGTCAAAATATTACGAGAAAAAAGTCATAATATTACGAGAATAAAGTCATAATATTACGAGAATAAAGTCAAAATATTATGAGAAAAAAGTCATAATATTAAGAGATTAAAGTCATAATATTACGAGAATAAAGTTAAAATATTACGAGAAAAAAGTCATAATATTAAGAGATTAAAGTCATAATATTACGAGAATAAAGTCTAAAATATGAGAATAAAGTCAAAATATTACGAGAAAAAAGTCATAATATTACGAGAAAAAAGTCAAAATATTACGGGAATAAAGTAGTAATTTTAATAATACTCCGTCGTATGAAATAGCTTTATGTCGGCTAAAGAAGTCATTTCCATTTCAACACGGTCTTTACCTTGATTCCAGCGCTCCTGCATTTGCCGACGGCGTCGGGCACAGCAGCACGAGGAGGGTCGATCATGGACATGAGGCCGATGAAGCACAGGTTCTCAGTGGGGAAGTTCACCTCCTCGGTGTCGAAAGCAAAGCCTTCTGGGAACTGGTCGTCGGGCAGATTGAAATGGCAGAAACCTGGATGGGACACGAGACGACGAAGCAGTTTAGGATGAGAAAAAAAAACAGCCGAATGAGGCGTTTCCCTGAGAGGCCATTTCAAATCCTCACCCAGCACTCGCTCTCCCAGACCTCCCAGCTCCAGGTAGGCGTTCTGGAAAGCGTCTTTCATCTCGTCGTCCAGAGGCTGCTCTTTGCCCTGGATCATGATGGAGGAGCAGCGGTCCAGAATCCTCTCCGGGGCTCCCTTCATCACCAGCAGATGCTTGGACACGGCGTCCTCGGTGCTATTTTTGTGAATGGAAAGCTAAAAGACAAAAATTAAAAACAGGTCAGTTAACAGATTCATGTTTTAATGTGCGTTAAAATGCTCAAACTTGGATAAAAGAGGGCAGATAAGCCATAAATTCCATGTTTGTGGCTCAGCTGACCTTTAAGCTTTTTCCAAAACCCTTACAAGGGAATAAAAAAGCAGATTCTGTAAGGAGTCCATTTTTAGCAATTAGCAAGAACTCATAATGTTTGAAAAGGTCACACAAAGATTTATTATGACCACCAAGAACATTTTTACATCGTGGATTTACCATCAACACGAGGAGAAGAGAATATCTCAACAAGCTCACGACATTTCCCAATGAAGCCGCTCTTTGCATACCTGGTACTTGTTGGTAGAGTTGAAGGGGATCTCAGATATTTTGGGGGTCTTCTCTCTCATTTCCTGGACGGATCCGCAGCACAGCTCGATGCACTTCAGCAGGGCCGACTCGGAGGCGTCACCGGCCACGTCTCTCTGGAGGGGGAAGATGGAGAGGAATCATAGAAGTCAGCTGAGTGAAAGTAAAGATATCGTCTTGAAGTCTTACTTTGGTAAAAGTGAAAGTCATCCATACGAATGAGTGAAAGTCTTAAAGTATCTGATATTAAAGGGGTGGAAAAGTTTTGCAGCATGTGGATGAACTCCGGCTTTTCCACTGTAGATATGGGCACCATATCTTTAGCAATATGCAACTGTAAAGCTGCGTCTGTTTGAGATGCTGAAATAAATGAATCGGTGGTTTGTTCGAGGCTCGAAAAAGCACATTTGCCTCCAAATTAAGTAAAGTAAAAGTATGTCAGTTGTGCTTAAAGGGATATTCCGGTGTAAGTTTAATCCATGGTCTACACACCTTGACACGAGTAGACTCCCCTCAGAGGTCAAGTTAGCTGACCGTAGCTTAGCTAGTTTTAGCAACCTCAGAAAAGACCGCACATAACAACACACTGCAGCTTATGTCTCCAACTAGAAACCGCCATCAAAAAGCCACAATTAATGGTGAGAACAGCAGCAAACTTCAGCAACAGTACATGTACAGTCCCAGCACACAGTACGAAGCATCAAACATCTGCTAGCTTTGCTGGATTTGTATTAAAAACACAGCTCAACTCACCCTCTCCTCCAGCAGCCTGCCTGTGTGGGGAAGCCCTGACGAGTCGATTACCGAGTGCAGTAGATTTCTGCAGCTCAAGGATGAAAATGTCTGATTATTACTCCATTACTTCTGTTCTTTTCCCTGTCAGCTCTCGATAATAAGAACTGAGCATTCCATGCAGTAATAATCAGACATTTTCATCCTTGAGCTGCAGAAATCTACTGCACTCGGTAATCGACTCGTCAGGGCTTCCCGACACAGGCAGGCTGCTGGAGGAGACGGTGAGTTGAGCTGTGTTTTTAATACAAATCCAGCAAAGCTAGCAGATGTTTGATGCTTCGTACTGTGTGCTGGGACTGTACATGTACTGTTGCTGAAGTTTGCTGCTGTTCTCACCATTAATTGTGGCTTTTTGATGGCGGTTTCTAGTTGGAGACATAAGCTGCAGTGTATTGTTATCGTGCGGTCTTTTCTGAGGTTGCTAAAACTAGCTAAGCTAGCGGTCAGCTAACTTGACCTCTCGAGGGGAGTCTTACTCGGTGTCAAGATGTGTTAGACCATGGATTAAACTTACACCGGAATATCCCTTTAAGTGAAGTACTTGATTGAATGTACATGGTTTGGTGAAAATATTGCTCAAAATCTGTCCGACTCCTCACACTAGACGTGTTTTTGTATCCACCTACGACGCATAAACAAAAAGCAGCGAGCAGAGATCCGTTCGGGAGCCCGGCCGTGGAAGAAGAAATGCTAATTTTCTATATTTTTACATCATAATTACTGGCCTTGATAAACACCATCCCCGTGTTTACCCTCCTCTCACTCTTGTAACAGTGACTGAGGAAGAAATAATGAGCAGTGAGAGGAGAGAATGGCTGGTAATTAGAGCCATGATGCCAGCCAGACATTTACAGGTGATTAACACGCACACACTCAGCACACACACACACACACACACACACAACAACAGGTTATTAACACAGGGTGGAAACCAGAGACTGGGCTCTAAGGAAACTCTGGGGGAGCCAGGAGACATACGTACAACTGTGTGTGTTTCACGGGATTGTGGTTAGGAATAATGAAGTGGTTACAGCATGTGTGTGTCTGCACTCCAGGGAGGGTGATGTAAGCTGGAAAACAAGCCCGTTGGCCCGAGTGGCAAACAGCCAGCAAGTCTTTAAAGTCTGATATTAAGATCCAAAATCAATCTGTGGCTACAGATGAAGGTAAAAACCCTTTGAATCCTATTGGACAATTGACCCGTTTCGCTATCAGAATCTGAAGTTAGCTGGGTGCTAAACCAGAAGTTAGCTTTTTCCCGTTGGTGGAAGTCTTTCGAACGCACAACTGGGAAGGTCCGCGTCATTTTATACCCAGAATGTGGAGCTTCTCGGGTTTCTTTCATGGGAATCAACGGGGCTCTGACTCCGATGCTGTACACAGAATTTAACTGTTCGATCAACGGCTTCAGTCAGCAGTGCCGGCCGTTTGGAAAACAGATTTCTAACAAACACTCATCGTTCGTGAAGCACACTCGAACAGGTGTTGGCATTACTGAAATGAAACGAAGCCAACAGCAGGGCAGAAGAAGAACACCGGTCTGGTTTTAATGTGCTTTGGAAAAAGAACATGATCAAACTGGAAAATGAGTCAGCAGTAACAGGACTTCTAAATCCTGCCCACATAACGAGGCCTGGAGCGGCAGAAAAGGCTCGTTTGTTGTCGAACAAAGGATGAAAGACAACGCAGGAATTCTGTTTTTAGTTCTGAGAGCTAATTATTTCCCTAATAACATTCATTCATTCATGTGGAAACCTTTGTTCTGAGGGTCGTTGTCTCAGAGAAGTCTTAATACTTGGTGTTATTTATTCAAGTAAACCAGGAAGAAACTGAAGCTAACAAAGACCTACCTTCAGGATGGGGAGGCCGCTCTGCTCAGCCAGGAAGACGGCGCGGTTGCAGAGTCCGGCGACTCTCGCCAGGGCGGCCCAGGTGGCCGAGGTCTTGTCGAAGGAGGTCCCGCTCTGGTTCTCGGTGGTGTCGGCCTCGTGGATCTGGTTGTCGAACCACATGTGGGCCACGGTCATCCTGTTCTGGGTCAGTGTGCCGGTCTTGTCGGAGCAGATGGTGGAGGTGGAGCCCAGGGTCTCCACGGCTTCCAGGTTCTTCACCAGGCAGTTCTTCTTGGCCATACGCTTAGCAGTCAGGGTCAGACACACCTAGAGATGGGATCGCTCGGGTCAGTTAGTTGTCTTCGTGATAATAATTGGACCTTTAATAGACGAGAAACAGCAGGACTCACAGTGACAGTAGCCAGGAGACCTTCTGGCACGTTGGCGACGATGATACCAATGAGGAAGATGACGGCCTCCAGCCAGCTGTATCCGAGGATGAGGGAGAGGACGAAGAAGGAAACGCCAAGGAAGACGGCCACGCCGGTGATGATGTGGATGAAATGCTCGATCTCAATGGAGATGGGGGTGCGTCCAACTTCAAGTCCGGAGGCCAGCGTGGCGATGCGACCCATCACGGTACGATCTCCGGTGCTGATCACAACACCGCGGGCAGTTCCTGCAGCGAGGACGATTTGATTATTATTTCTCAGAAACAGAAAACAGACGCTTTAGCACTTTGATGGCTCCTGTCTTCATACCTTCAACACAGTTGGTGGAGAAGAAAGCAATGTTTCTGGTCTCCAGCGGGTTCTCATTGGAGAAGTCAGGAGTACGAGTCTGGGGCTCGGATTCTCCGGTCAGAGAGGAGTTGTCCACCTGAGGAATGAAACACACGACTGTGATTGACGGAAAGAAACAAAATGGCAAAAACAATTCCATTCTCAGGAAGAAAAACAAACTTTCTCCTCCAACGTTAAAAAGCTAGTTACTCGAGGGGGGCGGGAATGGCAGATTTGGGTCACATGGCACTTTGGATCCATTATGGTACAACAGATAAATGATGCAGAGGTTGACGGAAAGGCACGGGGAATAATTGGGTGTCGAGTTGAGTTCAGGGCCCAAAACGGGTCATAGACTTGTTTTCTATCCTTGTAATAAGACTATGAGCATGAATCCATTTATTACAGTAGTGACATCAAAGAAAAAGTCTAGGAAAGCAACACTAACTTCAAGAGGTTCAAGGCACTAACGGATAGAAATGGTTTTCAGGTTGTATACGAGTCCTAGATGGAAGGAAACAGCTTGTATGAAGGGCACTCACCTTGCAGCCGTGGGCGGAGATGATTCTCAGATCAGCGGGGATCCTGTCACCACCTTTAACCTCCACCAAATCACCAACCACCACCTCCTCGGCGTTGAGCTGCTTCTTCTCGCCGTCACGGATGACCAGGGCTTGCTACGAGACGAGACACAACAGAAGAGAAATTGAGACTGATGGCTGAGAATAAGCCCTTTTTCATGATAATGAAAACCATTCTTAACCTCCAGATTATTCAACAGGGCTAATAAGATTCAGATGTCGAGAGGATTGTGTTGTTTTTGTACTACAAAGCGGGTTAGACCTTGAATTAGCATACAACAATGAAGATCTGACATGAGGTTTCTTGTAACACCGTGTTAATTTCCTGTGATCTCAGTACAAGAAAAGCAGATGTGGATCAAACATTAAGGCAGTTACGTGAACAGAAACTACTGAGGGGTACCTGAGGGACCAGGTTCTTGAAGGAGTCCATGATCTTGGAGCTCTTGGCCTCTTGATAGTAGGAGAAGCAACCAGTGATGATGACGACAGCAGAAAGCACGACACCAAGGTACAACTGTGAACGTAAGAAAAACACGTCATTGACCTTCCAGAAGGAGAGGAGACGAGTAACCCACAGATACTTTGAGGACCTTTTCTTACATTATCATTCGCGGGCTCATCCTCCATTGCAGCCTGGATACCATAGGCCAGGAAACAGAGGATGGCGCCGGTCCACAGAAGCATGGAGAAACCGCCAAACATCTGAAGGAAAACAGTAGTCGAGATTTGAGTAAACACCGTTCTCGATTTGCGAAAACTGTAAAAGCATCAATATCAACGACTGTACGAGCCGCCAGGATGATGCTGGTGTTACCTGTTTGCAGAACTTGACCCACTCCGGGGTGGTGGGAGGAGGAGTGAGGGCGTTGGGTCCATCACGGGCCAGAATCTCAGCAGCCTTCGCACTAGTCAAACCCTGACACGCGGAGGAGATCACATATTCAGTTACCACTGGTGATAAAACATCAGATTCTCAGCCAGATGTGTCAGCCGACTGATCGCTGACACGTTGGACGAGATAAACAAGCGTGTCTCATTATAAATACAGCAGAATTGGAAGCGCGGCCTCATTGTTTTTCGAGCCAACAACACAACCACACAAACTCACTGACACATATTTAAGTCCAGTGGGGCGACTGTGGGTGCTACTAGTTGCCTAGCAACGCAGCATCAACAGAAAAAAAAAAACAGGGCCGTTTCCTTCATCGGCAGGTAGGAGGAAGAAAACAGAGGGAAGGAGGAGAAGAAGGAGACGAGTGGAGGTAAAGGAGGGCGGTTAACGAGGGAGAAGATGAAGCAAATAGGATCATATGAAATCAGGGCACAGGGGCTTCTGCAGCTAATAAATTATTCACAACTGCTGCAAACGCAACGCATGCAAGCCGTGCTCGGAGACCCCGGTTTAAAGGCACTGATTAACTATTCTGCTTGATCTTTCCTGCATGACCAGGAGCACATTTGCATGAGGAGAGAAGAAGTGTGACGACTTTACATCTGTGCCATCAAGGTTCAGTTCAATATTTGCAGATTTGTATTTATTTGCTTTCTTGCTGAGATTTAGACGAGAGGATTGGTACCACATTCATATCCGTATGATAAATATGAGTAGTCAGTTAGCATAGCTTAGCATAAAGACTGATTACAAAGGAATCAGCTAGCCTGGTTCTGTTTAACTCAAATCAAAGAGGGCAGCATATCGCTAAAGAAAATGCTAACTGCTGCTAACTGTAGCTGCTGCTGGCTAGTTAGCTCAGTTAGCCGTGCAGCTAGCAGACCAAATTGGCCAAATTTAGACCGGGACGGGTCGGGGCTAGTTGGTTAGCATGCTAACTTTGCAGCGCCGTAAACAATGTGAGAACTGTTCACATATTCTGTTGAGAATTTTATTTACTTTTTGATGCACATTTTATTGTGCATTTGAAGAGTGTAAAAAGCAACAATCAGGAAAAAATGCTAGCAGAATGCTAACTGTAAAACGGCAAATTTATTTTACTTACAGAGTTGGCTACCTTTGAACGAATCAATCTCACTGCATCCACATGTTTTACACTAAGCTAAGTTATCTGACTGCTGGTTGTGGCGCCATATTTAGTGGACAGATGACATTGTTTTCTTAGTAAACACAAAGAAAGGTCACGCTATACATCGGGTCAAAACAAAATCGTGTAACAACTCCGAGACGTGAATGTTGTGTGTTGAACACCAGCTGGTTTTTGCATTATTTATGCCGAGTGTCGAGCACAGCGACACATCTGATGCCAATTATCTATTCGGAAGGAAAATCTGAGCATTTCCCTTGAAGCGAGGAGAAACCTCAAGCAATAAACAAATACTGAGATCAGATCTCCCTTCTTCTTTCTCGATTCATGATCTTTGAGATGAGTCTGTAGTAGCTGATGACTCTTCCTTCATCATATGAGAGAAGATATCTTTAAACAAAGTCCTCTGTTTAATTCATCTGGGCCTCATTTATCATTCAGACTGAAGAGAAAAATGGAAGTTAATGGCCGCCAGTATTGTTCCCTGATATCTGATCTCCACGATAAACGTAGAACTGCTCCTTTCAAAAGTACGTTACCGTGACAGAGTTTGAAGACGAGACCTCTGGCGGTCAGCAACACATTCAAAAACAACGTTATCTCACTCACATTGTTGAGGTCCGTTCCATATTTGCGATTGAGCTCGTCAAGGGTCAGCTTGTGATCATCCTGCGAAGAGAAAACGAGGCGGCATCAGTCCAGTGTGTGCAAATTACTGTATATATGTATGTGTGTGTGTTCAATGTGCCGAAAGATCCAGTGACATTTACAGAGCATTGTGTGCCGACCTTTTACTTTAACAATGACTACCTCTACAGCAATGACTACAACATCTAGGAAACAGTGAAAGGACAAGAAGAAAGAGAAGGCGGAAGGAGGAAGACGAGCAAATTGAGGAAACAGGATCATGAAATGAAGTGAGGGGGATGAAAGGGAGGAAGTGTGGAGGTGGAAAAAATAAAAGAAAGCACAAAAAGGCAGATAAAAGAGGACAACGAGCATGCTGTGACACCTAAAACTGAATATTGAACACACTTTACATGAGAGAAAAGGTCGCAGACACAGGTAGAAGTAATAAAACCAACACAATAGAGATGGTTAGATGTGAAGCAGGAGACAGCGGACAATCAGAGGAAGACGTCCTGAGGGCAGCGAGACACTCACCATGTCCACTTCCTTCTTCAGCTCGTCCATATCCTTCTCTTTCTTCTTCCCCTTCCCCTTCTTCTTGCCGCCCTGCTCCGAGGTCGCAGCCAGCTCATACTGCTCACGTCCTTCCTGGAAACACAACGGGAAATGAGAAACCCCCAAAAAACAGATAATCTCCAAACTTACCATCATTACAGTGCTGATTTATAGATGCAGAAAGGCAACTGGGACCCTGAAGCCAAGTCGGAAACGTGACTTCTAAACTCTGGACTTCCTTTTCTTGCATGTTAAAAATGGCTGCCACTGATGGAAACCAAAGGCCAAGAACTGGTTGCCATATTCTCAAAATGGTCCGAGCCCTGTATTATTTTATTAGAAAGTTCATGTAAGTAGTTTAAGAAAATGAACTTGTGTGATTAAAAAGGTCTTGTTGGGTCAGTTCATCTCAAACTTTTAAAACAAAACTTTTATCCTTTGTGTCGCCTCATCACAACTTGCGTGACGGCTATTAGAGAAAAGACTTGGGGGGTAACAAAGGAGACCATGCATAAGTAACAGCAGAAGCAACGTGAGCATATCTGATGACTCAAAATGCCAGGAGACATTTTGTCGTACCGCATCTTTTTTTAAAGGCTCCATGTAGGTCAACGCACTTAGAAACCAGATATGAAAGTAAACACAACCTAAAAACCTGAGAAAAACTGTGGCACTACATTGTGGAGAAAAACTGAACGGTCCAAGAAAGAAAGAGTCACCTCTCGAATAGTTTGGTTGTGAGACAAAGAGCTCTGTTGGACGAGTGATACAAGTTTTGGCTTTGTGGGCACCGGAGCCATCTGTTCCTGCAGAAAGAGCTCCGTGGGGACCTACTTTCTCTGGATACGCTAACTTTTGAAAGGCTTTCTATAGCGAGAGTAGCTTCTCCTAAACTATGTTCGAGTCCAACTCCACCACCTGGTCAATTAGACCGACACTCTGCTTTACTATCAGTTTATTTTGAGTAGGGCTGCACTATTAAACAAATACTGACCATGAACACGATCGACTGTGATGCTGATATTTAAAAAAAAGCATCATTCGCCGCTTGAAAACTGAAATCATCACGAACCGCCAAACACCAGAGGGCGAGCAAGATGTTTTGAGCACAAAACTGCCGTCCAACAAATGCATCAAGGCCAAGAAGTAGAACTATACTGATTGAAAGAAAAGTCAAAATTCTCTTAAATGTGAATGTTTTCTGGTTTCTTTACTCCTAAACTGAGTATCGTTGGGTTGAGGAAGTCATCTTGGGTTCTGGGAACACTGATGAACACTTTTATTATCAACATAATCGATTAATCCAGAAAATAATCGACATGTTAATTGATAATGAAACCAAGAAAATCGAGCTGTTGTGAGTTGTAAGTGAGTATTGATCCACATTGATCCATGTTAAAGTGAACGGCAGGTTTTTACTGACACAGGCTGCAACTAATGATTATTCCCACTGTCGATTCATCATTTCTAGATTAATCGATTAGTTGTTTAAGTTTCCCAAAGCTAAAGATGGCGTCCTCAAATGTCTTGTTTTGTCCACAACCTAAAGATATTCAGCTTTCTTCTTCACATTTAAGAAGCTGGAACCAGATAACTTTACTGTCTTTCCTTAAAGAAATTATTAAAACACATCCGAGAATCTATTTTCCCCAAGTAAATAAAACAACTCAAGCTCAAGACTGACACTTTGTGCACCAACAATGAAACCAAAGGGCGGACTGAGGAGCGTCATGTGGTTTCCAGTCAGTTGGAAGATAAGCGCTTTTTGTTGATGCATGGTGAGACAGATTAGGCGGCCGGCCGAAAGAAACAACAACAAAATTCAGTCATTTTGAACACCCACATTTCGCAATGATGGGCGTCACTGTGACACACAGAGCTTTACTCATTCACCAACAGCTTTCCTGCACATGAACTCGCCAATTAAGCGCCTCAGCCAAACCCCAGATTGGAGAAAGAAACCACACTGGAGTCGTTTTTGCTGGTAATCACACATCGGGACATTTTGTTGTTCTGAACTCTGACTGCGACACAAATTCTCTCGCTGTAGGCAGCAGAGATTAATTAAAAAGGAGTATTTCTGAGTTTAGACCCGAGTCTCACACATCCTCGCAAAAATATCCCGAACTTGTGGGCTTATTCTCTCGCTTGACGTCCCGTATCGCGCCATCAGCTCCGGCACTTGAGCTCAGAGTGACAGTCTGCCTCTCGTCTGTCTCCTCCTCAGACATCCCCCCTCCTCGTTATCAGCGGCCTCCGCTGAGCGACAAAGGCCCGAGTGAAGATTGTGTCCGCGAGCCAGAGGCCGGTGAGACGGGAGTGACAAAGAGAAGGTGAGATAAGGAAGAAGAAAGACGGTACGTTGAGGTAGAAGTGAAATTAAGCCCCCTAAAAATATCAAATTCAGCAAAAGTGAGACGTGAATATCAAAATAAAGCACCTAAAAGTGATGGAAATCACTTTGCAGGATCTCTTACCCGCAACAAAACTCTACGCAGAGTCAATCTGCTGTTAACAATCCCCATCCTGCCTGGTGTCCTGGTGCAGATATAATCAGGTGAGTTGACACCAGAGGCTGTGAGAGCCTGGGTTTATTGACACCGCACCCAGGATTAATTATTCCACGCCATCCAGATGGCGAGCGTAGCAGCGCCT
Source organism: Lagodon rhomboides (assembly GCA_039737535.1). Taxonomy (NCBI): domain Eukaryota; kingdom Metazoa; phylum Chordata; class Actinopteri; order Spariformes; family Sparidae; genus Lagodon; species Lagodon rhomboides. The sequence goes on along the minus strand of CM077807.1, from coordinate 14,603,099 downwards.
GATATGAATTTAACAAAGATATGGACATCCTGCCTGCAGTCTGTCCACAGTCAACCACAACTGTACAGTCAAAAAATGACTTTTTATCTAAAGATACAAACAAACCACTGACTAAAAGTTGCACCTGCGAATTGGGACAGTGTGATGTGATTAAATATAGTAAGCATGAGAGAATGTAAGGACTTAATGTCATGATTATCCTGGTCCAAAATAACAAGTAAGTAATCTCTCTCTTTGTCAAGAAATACTTCAGCAATAGAGAAAGATTAAGGGTTTTTTGAACAACAGGAGCGCTAAATATCGTCATTTTGGAAACTCTTCAGACGGCCATATATTGGACACAAAATGACCAAATATGGACGTCCTGCACACAGTCCTGATTGTAGTCTGATTAAGTTTTGTTTTTTTATATATATATATATATATTTGTGTTTCCTTCTAGGAAATGTGTGATTTTTTCCCCTCAGAGATGAAATTTCCAAGCTTGTTCTCGTAAATTTCCCAAAATGTCCAAAATATTTCTTGCAGTTGTCTCACTTTATAATCTCAGAGAGCAATTTGCATTTTCTTCTAATAAATTTGAGATTTTTTCTCAGAGAAATGTGATTTTCTTATTGTATAATTATGACTTAAATTGTGGAAATTAAGTTTCTTTAATCTCCCGAGAATATTTATATTATTTCAAGTTTTTTCTCCTAATTTCCAACTTTGATCTTGAAAATTCAGATGTTTTGTTTCAGATGAGTGTTGTATAAACTGTTTCCAGTATTTTCTACATTCAAAAAGTGAGCTTAAGGGACGTTAGCATGTGATGTGATTAAATATAGTAAGCATGAGAGAATGTAAGGACTTAATGTCATGATCATCCTGTCCAAAATAACAAGTAATCTCTCTCTTTGTCAAGAAATACTTCAGCAACAGAGAAAGATTTAGGGTTTTGGAACGACAGGAAAGAGCAACAGGAGCGCTAAATATCGATTAGCATGCAGGGATGCTACAGATTGTGTACATCAACACCAGTAGCATCATTTAACAGGTGGTGAATGTGTGTGTGCGTAGAGAAAGTTAAGCCTCTGTGTGTGTTTCAGGAAGGTAACCGGAGATCGCAACACTAGAGGCCAACATCGATTAGAGTTAAGGCCCATCTATAATTCAGCGCAGTACAAGGCTCAGAGGTGTTAGCATGTGACTGCTAATGAGCCGTTTGCCTGCGTGCAATGTGAACGCCACAGTGAGCCAGCCATGTTGGAAACTCTTCAGACGGCCATATATTGGACACAAAATGACCCGGCGGGACCAAATATGGACGTCCTGCACACAGTCCATCCCAGACAGTCATGGAAATATGCTAACTAATATTGTTTTTCTACTGCTTTCGCCTTTTTCGAGTTTCCCAGGGAGTCACCAGAGCAGAGTGTGTGATCTCAGCACATGTTGTTATTGTTGCTCGAGCCCCCCGGCCGGCTAAGCTGGGAAAACACCGAGTCTGGTTCTGGACCGCAGCGGCCGGATCGCCGTCCTCTGGACCCCCGAGGGCCCCCAGGGGCCATCTGGCTTCAGGCAAATAACTCACAAACAGTGGTTCAGAGCCTGAAGATGGAATGTGGAGCTGTTTCTAACAGACATGACGGACGTATAGCCTCATTTTATCACTTTGACTGTTTCCTGTGTTTATTTAAAAGTAAAAACAACAGCTTTTGGTTTGTTTGCTTCTATCTGAATGGGTCAATTCATTCATTAATTCATTCATACCTCTGCCAAAGCCCAACAGAACCCTTTATCTGTATCAAACTGTACTCACTTGTAGATACCAGACACCTAAAAACGCCTGTTTTTTTTGCAATTTTGAGAAAGTGAGAAAAAAGCTTTTGGATCCGTCCCTTTATCCAGATCCACACCAAGCATTACTGGGGTCTATTCTGGGCTGAGAGTCATCATGCATACGAGTTTCATGGAAATCCGTTCAGTAGTTGTGGTGTAATCCTGCTGACAAACGACGACCAATGGATCAACCAACCAACCAACCAACAGGGAAACAAAACAACCTTCTTGTTGGAGGTAATATGATCATTTAAAGTCTTGTGTGTTTATTTATAGTGTATCATTTCAGAGTCTATCAGCTAACAAGTAAAAACAACAGCTTTTGGTTAGTTTGCTTCTATCTGAATGGGTCAATTCATTAATTCATTCATACCTCTGCCAAACCAAGTGTGTCAGACACCTAAAAATGCCTGTTTTTTTTGTTTTTTTGAGAAAGTGAGAAAAAAGTTCTTGGATCCGTCCCTTTATCCAGATCCACACCAAACATTACTGGGGTTTATTCTGGGCTGAGAGTCATCATGCATCCAAGTTTCATGGAAATCCGTTCAGTAGTTGTGGTGTAATCCTGCTGACAAACCAACCGACCAATGGATCAACCAACCAACCAACCAACCAACCAACCAACCAACCAACAGGCAAACAAAACAACCTTCTTGTTGGAGGTAATATGATCATTTAAAGTCTTCAATCTCAAGCATTTTACACAACTACAGACCTCTCTGAAGTACCCACAATCGCCCACAAGTGTGTTACAACATACCGAAAAGTGCATTTTGTGACAATGACAGATAACAGCAGTTGACTCACACACTCGCTCTTTGTTTACCTGAAGAGTTTACACAAAGACCAGTAAGCCTGCACATGTGCCAGATCCAAACATCTGATATTTCAACTCAAACAGAAAGGGAACAAATGCCAAGATATAAGCGTTACACCACTTCAGGGCACATCGTCTCTGATAACAGCCTCAAACATTTCAACTAAAACGGCCATTTCCTGTTCTAGAAGCTGCTCCCGTCGTAGACCAGCACTTGTTTACGTCTTGACAGGCAGCGGTCGAGCCGGAGCGTCTGCAGCGTTGTCGGCTCTTGACATTTCCTTTAAAAGACAGAACAAACGGAGCCGTTTTCAAGCCTCTCACTTGGCTCTGTTCAGCCAATCACAGCGTCGGCTCTGTCTTCCTTCAAGCGGCGGTGAAATCTTAGTTTTATCTCGTCTGAAATATAAACACAAACAGAGCGAACACGCTTTTTTTGATTCTGATAAGCTGGTTAAAAACATCTCCAGCCAACACGTGGCATTTGCAGATCGGGACTTTACCGGAAGAAAAAAAACAAGCTGCTTGTGACACATCTCTGAACTTCTTCTGTCTCAATTCTTCATTCTGTTTTCTCGCTTTCATTGAACTTTGTGGTTCTGAGAGTCATTTCGCGCCCTAACTCGACACAGTTGAGTATGCAGGGCCTTGGAGGGGAAGTCCCGTTCGATCACATGGTGCCACCGTTAACTAACCACGACAAGCTCACAGAGAGCTGTCGGGGGTTTAGTCAGCCTACTCGTGTTACTCTCGTTGTACAGAAATGACTTCCCCCAATGAGAAACCACTTACTGAGACATGAGACAGAGGTGATGGTGTGCGTTTAACATGCACTTATCCTCAAGTCCATCCATCTTCTGGCCACAATGAACACAAATCAGCTCTGACAGATAACAATATTTACTCACCAGCACCTCCGTTATCTTCACACCTGTATATAGTCTACTGTTTAGGGCTGATGCTAATAATAAGGGGATTATGAGCATCTGGACTTTGGAGAGACATGACATGTAGCCATACTTCATATTGTTGCACCTCCTCTTTAACGTAAACGTGTGAAAGTCGCCGTCTGTGGTCTGATTAAGTTTTGAACAAGTTTTTTTGTATATATTTATGTTTTCTTCTGGGAAATGTGTGATTTTTTCCCCTCAGAGATGAAATTTCCAAGTTTGTTCTCGTAAATTTCACAAAATTTCTGAAATGTTTCCTGCAATTGTCTCACTTTATGATCTCAGAGAGTATTTGCATTTTCTTCAAATAAATCTGAGATTCATTTCATGAAATTACCACCTTTATTTCAGAGAAATGCAATTTTCTTCTTGTATATTTAAGATTTAAATTGTGGAGATTAAGTTTCTTTAATCTCCGAGAATATTTATATTATTTCAAGTTTTTTCTCCTAATTTCCAACTTTAACTTCACAAACTTTCATTGTTTTTTCTTGATAATTCATGACTTTAATCTCAGATAATATCCAAGTTTTTTCTCGTACATTTACAGACTTTGATCTTGGAAATTCAGATGTTCTTTTACCCTTCTAATTATTTTATTTATTTTTTTTACCTACTATTGCCCAAATATCCTACTGTAAAATCCACTGAAATCTGTGAGTGAATTTGAAACACAAGTGTTACAATCTACCTTTTAAAAATACACATGTTGAGTGTTTCCAGTATTTTCTACATTCAAGAAGTGAGCTTAAGGGACGTTAGCATTTCTAAACTCTTGGCTGAAGCCCAATTTTGTTCGTGTTGGCCATGACGTCACAGTCTAACACTTCTCTGTCGGTGGTTTGAGAACCACAAAGTTTAAAGCCCAGCTACTTACACTAATCATTATATGAGACGATACAGATTTCAATACAGATCTGATGCTATTTAACAGTTTTCCAGGAAGATTCTGCAGTGTCACCTCTAAATACGTCCCATGTTTTTACTTCCACACTTCGTTTTTTTTTGTACACAGCACCATTTCTCAGATGGAAGATAATGTTCTCCAACAAGAAAAGCAAACCTGAACACTTTGAGCACAACGAGGTCAGAATGCACATCACCACCTGGGAAGCAGCCGAGCAGGAGGAGTACGTATCGGCAGAAAAAAACTAAATAATCAAAGTGTAAGGAGGAACAAAGAGAAGGAAGGTGAGAGGAGGGCAGGGAAGGATCCTATGGTGCAGAGAGATGACAGGAAGAAGAGGATAGAAGTGGAGGCTTTGATGGAAAACAAACAACATGGTAAACCGGTGTGGGATCTCTGTCTCACCACACACACACACACAGCAGCCTACTGGACACAGAACAATGCGTCCTTTGTCCAACTTCCATAAAATCTGCATCAAAAACACAAACAAAAGGCTCAGAAAACTCTTTTCATGTGACCGTTAAGACCACGGCCGTGTGGGCTACTTCATCTGGCACCGAGGCCGAGCCACGCTCATTGTCCTCGCAGCCTTTTGTGGGAAATTTCAAATTGGACGACAACCAAGGAACAAAAACTTTATAAATTCAACTCAATCCTACGTCGTCCTGGAAGTGTGATTCAGCTGACGAGTGCGAGGGAAACGTCTACGGAGGCACACTGAAGTTAAAAGAAACTGAATGAACTCTTACTGGACTTGAGGGCTGGGCGATAAAATGATACTGCGATATATTTTCAGGCTGTATCCCAATTTAATATACAGTCTAGTTAAAGGGATATTCCGGTGTAAGTTTAATCCATGGTCTAACACACCGTGACACCGAGTAAGACTCCCCCTCGAGAGGTCAAGTTAGCTGACCGCTAGCTTAGCTAGTTTTAGCAACCTCAGAAAAGACCGCACGATAACAATACACTGCAGCTTATGTCTCCAACTAGAAACCGCCATCAAAAAGCCACAATTAATGGTGAGAACAGCACCAAACTTCAGCAACAGTACATGTACAGTCCCAGCACACAGTACGAAGCATCAAACATCTGCTAGCTTTGCTGGATTTGTATTAAAAACACAGCACAACTCTCCGTGCTCCTCCAGCAGCCTGCCTGTGTTTGGAAGCCCTGACGAGTCGATCAGCGAGTGCAGTAGATTTCTGCAGCTGAAGGATGAAAATGTCTGATTATTACTCCATTACTTCCGTTATTTTCCCTGTCAGCTCTCGATAATCAGAACTGAGCATTCCATGGAGTAATAATCAGACATTTTCATCCTTGAGCTGCAGAAATCTACTGCACTCGGTAATCGACTCGTCAGGGCTTCCCCACACAGGCAGGCTGCTGGAGGAGAGGGTGAGTTGAGCTGTGTTTTTAATACAAATCCAGCAAAGCTAGCAGATGTTTGATGCTTCGTACTGTGTGCTGGGACTGTACATGTACTGTTGCTGAAGTTTGCTGCTGTTCTCACCATTAATTGTGGCTTTTTGATGGCGGTTTCTAGTTGGAGACATAAGCTGCAGTGTGTTGTTATCGTGCTGTCTTTTCTAAGGTTGCTAAAACTAGCTAAGCTAGCGGTCAGCTAACTTGACCTCTCGAGGGGGAGTCTTACTCGGTGTCACGGTGTGTTAGACCATGGATTAAACTTACACCGGAATATCCCTTTAACAATAAATCCAAGACGATACCCAGTCTCATATCATGATAACAATATATGATTCATATCGATGTCAAACTGGGAAAACAGGTATGAAAAGACCCAAAACAAACTGGTTCAGGATCTGAGAAGTTGTTCTCCGACTGGTATCAGGTTACTCTTGAGCTGGAGTGTGAACTGAACTGGGGATTTCTTTTTCTACAGGTTGCTGTTGGTCGATGATAGATTCCCTGGCGGCTACGTTTAGTCAAGATTACAAGAATCTTTGGACGGAACCAGGCCCAAGAACGAGAGCTGATTTGCTGGAAAACAGGCCACGGAAGCCTTTAGAGACGGATCAAATAGCTGAATGAAACGAACCTTCTCCTGCATAAGCAATAAAAACCCCCAAAGAAAACAAGACTTTCTGAGGCCTCCATCTCTCTCTCTCTCTTTCTCCGCTTTACCGGCTCTTATTCTCTCGCCTGAGAGAACAACGTCCCCGAAGGCTCAAACCAACATCAAGAAGAGAGCGTTCGGTCAAGCGGTCGCATATTTTAAAGCACACACTCTTTTTTTTTCTTTTTTTACGGGCGGACTTGAATTCCTCTGAACGGTCCCTGCTAGAGCCACGCTCTTTTTGCCAGATACACAAGCTGCTCATTCAACTGTGCGACACACACACACACACACACACACACACACACAGTCCTGGGACTTTGCCCCGTTGCCACCGGCGACCATTGCCACACCTCCCGGGATATGTGAATGGACCGAGTCAAGTGTGGAAGCCCCTCCCCCGTCTCCTCTCTCCCATTTCCCCTGCCTCCTCCTTTTATTCCTCCGTTTCCTCCGACTACCTCACTCTCTGTCCAAACGGTGAAAAGAAAGTGTGTTAATTTACACGGGGGGCAGCGTTTAACACTCTCTCCACGTCCCGCGCAACTTTCAGCAGAACAAAGGTGAATGAATGAACGAATGAATGAATGAATCTTTGGTTGTTGGAAACTTGCCAGGGTGATGCACAGCACCGCCGAAATATCCAAAACGCCTCCATCCTTAGAAGATCTTCTTGAAATGTTTCATTCCTTTATCTTAACTGTCTCTGGTGAAGTGGGAAGTTTCATCTGTTATCGATGTAAATCATGTGACTGTGGTACAGTGATCCAGTCAAAACAGTGTTAAACTACCTCTGTAATTAGCCCAAAACATTTAGAAATCAAAAATGGGAAAGTAGTTTTGGTGTTGGTAGCCTGAATACAGCTGAAACTAATGAGAAAATAGTTTAAACTGCATCCCATCCTTCTATTGTGGCACTTTTAACATATATTGTCTCATATATTAAAGACGTTTTGTGTATTTTCATACAAGGATGTCAAACGTAGCGGTACTTTCTTGATACCAAGTGTTAAAAACAATACAACAGAATCAAAAGTAACTATAAAAAAGCTATAAATCATCTTCATTTGTGTTCATAAGACTTTTATTTTGTGTGTGGTCAATACTTCTCTTTTTGCTGTGGTATCCTCGAGAGGTATTGAGTCATTCTTTATACTTGATTTGGAAATTTTGGTATCTCGAGAACCTCATTTTGATATGATTTACTCATTTTTTTATTGGTAAGCTGTGTTTTTCTTCCAGGTCGGCTGGAAAAGTCCTTCAGCCTTCATTAAAATGTGTGTTTCTTGGCTTTTCTTGCCGATTCTCTGCAAAACAACGCCAATTCCTCTCATATCAAAGTGGGAAAATAAGGTGCGAGCAAAGATCTTAAGTCATTTTATGAGACAAAAGTGCCAGTATTTCATTTTGTACTCCTTGAGATAAATTGCTCTCTACGTGGGAAGAAAACGAGACGCTTCAGAGCTGAAAGGCGATCTGGACGAGAATGAATGAACCGGTTCATCAATGCCTCTTGTTTTTTCTCCACTTTCGGGCCTCGGCCACGCCTCCGTGACATTAACGGGCCGAGACACCGCAGCCACACGTTGCATCATTTCCTCGAGAGGGAGGAAAAGCCGAACGTGTCGCACATATTCGTCTCAAATATTTAGGACTTCCTGTGTTTTCATTCTGTCATGTAATCACAGGAGCACATTGGCCGGTGATGGCGGTGTTTTCTCCTGTAGGCGACGTGTGGACAGAGGCAGAGGGAACACTGCACTCTGGAGTTTGTTATTTCTAATGTTGGACTTTTTTGCTGAGCAACAGGCTCGCAGTGAAAGTTCAAAAAGAGCTGCCACGGAAAACAAATCGCACGGCTCAAGCTGCTTAGACAAACAGAGGCGAAGACGATGGGAGGGAGGGAGGAAAGATGGACGAAACAAGGTACAAAGGCGAAGGAGGCAGGGGTGGGAAAAGGAGGGAGTCGGAGATGGAGTGAGCGCTGAAAAAAAAAGAGAGAGAGAATGAGAGAGCACTCTGTGTTCTGTCACAGACAAGAGGTGGCGTGTGACAAAAGCCCCGGTTAATACGCAATGACTGGCGAGCGGAAAGAATGTTAAATCCTCGGAGGGAGCGAGGGGAGAGCGAGAGAGAGAGAGAGGGGACGGCGAGGAGGGGAAAACAGGTACAAACAGGGAGAACAAGGGGGAAACGGACTGTAAGGAATGGATGTGAAGGTGGGGTCGGGGCAGATTAAGAGCGGCCCGAGGGCTGACGGGCCGGGTCAGCTCGCAGTGGGAAGAGTCCGGCTCCGAGGGATGGTTTATGGTCGAGCGTTGCCATCTGTGGCTGCTCCAAACAAACTCCCGGATCCAATTTATAAGCCTCAGTTACGGCCTTTTTCACAAACATGGAGCCGGTTCTGGTCTGGTTTGTAGCAACGTTAGTCGTCCCCCATCTGGGTTTGTACAGAACATCAGATCATTGATTGGAAGTCCTGACAGCTGCCATTTACATTTTCAAATTCTTAAATAAGTAAGGGGAGTTTTACAGAGAACAGCTTGAGTTTATCCTGGTTTATGCAAGTTCAAATAATATTTAGCAAAAACACAAGGATTCCAGAGTTCGGGGATACAACAATAACCCTCCAAAAAGGTTTGGTGGCTAAGAAATCAATAAAAGATCTCTGAAAAGTCTCTTCTGTTACCACGAAAGGAGTCTGGAAGAACAACTCCAGGCTAACGTCTCGTTGTTGGTTTTCTTGACAAGTAGATCGGAATGTCGAGAAAGAAATACGATCCATTTTCAACTTAGAATCCAGGTGACACCCGTAGTTCAAAGCCTTGAAACGCCCTCCATTCATGACAAAACCCTTAATTACAAAAAACCTGTTAGTTGGGTAGCACCAAGGTTCCAAGAATCTGGAACTGAACCGGCTCCAGAACCAGACTTATCTGGTGGAAAAGGGTCCTATTATGCGACACGCTTTAAGCGAACTACACTCACACAATGTGCAAATGCCGAAAGCCTTTAATAAAAAAAAAGCAAAAGCCTGAGCTTATGACAGATTTTACCTTGAGCTAATCTGCCCGTTACAAATCTTAGCATACCTTTCAAGCGTAACAGCGTCTTCAAACACAGCCGGACCAACTGGACTTTCTCTCACACTTTTAATGTTTAATCTGTTGGGTGAAACTGACACCTAAACATTCCCATACTGGGAACGTTGACTGATCTGAGCTTCTTTAAATCGCTGTCAACTTTATAATTCGGGCAGTTGGGGAGAAATAATATAAAGAGTCAGGTAGTTTTATGAAATATTTAGCTGGATTCCCTGTCGGTCTCCTGTGGGTTCGACAGCTGTCTCCCAATTCCTGCTCTGCGTCGCCAGTCAGCGGAGAGACTGCGGTACGAAGACATGAAGCCGCATCTTCTCCACTAAAATACGACAAATTAAAGCTCAAGTTTCATGCTCCATTCTCCAAATGAGTGGATCTTCTCCCCCTCCCTCCTCTCCATCACGTCTGGGAGCCAAGTTTCTCGATGGTGGCAATGCGGCAACTGGTGCCTCTCGGCTCCCCCCTAACATCACCTCCCCCCTCTGAAGCAATCAATCTGCCCTCTCAGCTCACTTGCTTTTTTTTCTCTCTCTCGCTCTCTCTTTCTGTTTATTGCACTGTGCTGCCGATGTGATGAGAAAACACCGAAGAGCATAAAAAGGGCAGCTCAAAGGGTAATCTCATATTATAAATGAGGCGGGGAGGTGCGTAGCCCGAAACACGAGGGGGGAGACTGGAAAAAAAAACAATCAGCGCTGGAGTCGTCTCATACCTGAGCTCCCTCTCTCCATTACAACAAAACAACTTCTCATCCTCCCCTCTCGCACCGGGGAGGCTCTGTAGTGGCGATTATCTCGTCCAAGTCTGGCTATAAGGAAAGGAAAGGAGAGGAGGAGAGGAGATGGGGGAGTTGAGGGAGGTTGGATGGGGGCAGGGCATGGCTTTCATCACATATCGGGAGGAGAGAGAGAGGAAGAAAAAGAAGAAGAAGAGCCGAGAAGAGAGGGCGAGCGAAGACTTTCTAGAATCGTAAATGAGCTGCGAGGAGAGAAAAAGGAGGAAGGAAGCGAGACTGAATGAGCCATTCTGCTTCACATCTCCCGCCAGATCTCTCTCTCTCTCCATCTTTATCTCCCTCCATCCATCCAACTCTCCATCCCTCGCAGGCTTGAATAGGTAATGAGTGTTTCTGTTGCGCAGCATGGCAGGGTGTGGCGGCGGCGGCGGCTGATATTTCACGCGACGGGGGGTTCGAGCGCAACCCAAACAATTCAAGTTTGTCAAAAAATCTCTTAGAACAAAAAAAGGGCAGGTTAATGAGAGGAAAGATCACAAAAACACACGGAAAAAATGCTTCATGATCAACTTTCACACCTTTTTTGAATGCAAAAAAGGTGCAAAATGTCAGATTTTGATGTGGTTGTCTAAAAAAAAAGGTGCACAAAAACCTCCTTTCTTTGAATTTGCATCACACACTTTCAGCTCATCTCCATAAAAAAAGGTGCGCAGCTCTGACTTCAGATAAGTTTAATATCATCGGTCATGGAGCTGTAAAACCTCCCAGCAGAAGAAGAAGAAGAAGAAGAAGAAGAAGAAGAAGAAGAAGAAAAACGTGGGTTGGACTAGAAAACACATCCCTCCCACTGCCAAAGCCGTGATATACCCAGCAAACACAGCTGCTCTCACGCCACAAAATGCCCCAAAACAGCAAAACAAACCTTTCGGAGCATCAAGTGATGGAGAAACTACAACACTTACGTCTCCATGTCGTCAAATTCACACGTTTCAGGCGCATACCTGCCACTTAAATGGGACTAAAATAGCCCCCACAGACCGTGAAATCAGCCCCAGGCAGCCATTCAACACTTCTCCCTCAGTTTTTTTTTTCTTTTTGTGTTATTTCCACAGCTAGCTTAGCTAAAAAACCGTTAGCTGGGGAAAACTTTGACAGCCGAGCCGTTATGTAACCGGACACCGAAGCCGTTTGACGGCGACAGAACAGAAGCATCTTCGTGAAGACGTGGAAACTTTCTGGAGTCATTCACGAGAAAACGAGACGAGTTTTTACTGCTAAAACACGGAAGTCGTGAAAGTAACTGAGCTCGGAGGCTGAATATCTGGACACATGTGATGCCTCCTCCGCCGCTCGGAGCCCGTGACAACATCAACATCGATTAAAAGTCGAACCACTTGTTTGAATGGCGAAGTTTAAACTCTCTCTTTTCTTTTCACACACACATCATGAACATATGAGACAAAATGTATACTCACTCCTCGTCCCATGGCTGCGGAGACTTTCTTCCCAGTTCAAGTAAAAATTGAGAAAAAACAAAAATCCACCTTAAAAATTATGTACAGTAAAAAAAAAAGAAAAAATAGATATATATATTAAAACAAATAAAAACTCCTGGATGTGCCCGTGGTTATTTTTTTTTATGTTTTTTATTTTATTTTTTTCTTCTTCAGCACGTGTCACTCCTCCAGGACACACATCCGAGCTCGCGAGCCGCCGCGGCAGACCCTCCAGTACTTATAGACGGCGTTCCTTCCATTGTGACGTCGACGCCTTTTGCCATGGTAACCCCACGGATGGAGGCGGGGCGTCCTCCATTATTGGGCGTTTTTTTCCTTTTTCTCACACACACACACACACACACACACATCATTCACCATAGATGGACGATTACACACATTGATGAGTTAAATTATCAGTAACTGTTTTAATAAATATCATCATATTATCCTGAATATCACTGGAAAATAAACAAAAAGGACTAACGGAGCAGTTGAAGAGGTATTACACACATTTTTTCCCATAATACACACAACATCACACACAAAACATCTGAATTTGCTAAAAGATTCAACTAAAACCAGCTGATTGACGTTTTATATCTTGAAAATTTGCTGACAGTTCTTCATACCGTGGTTTAAGTGCTTGCTATGCTCGCTTGCTAGCCATTTCCTGTCTTTATGCTAGGCTAAGCTAACCGCTCGCTCACTATTTTCCTATATTTCACCAAACAAATCCTCTCACCTGACTCAACAACTATTAACTATTAGCAACTATTAGCAATCACGCTAAATCCTCCCCTAAAAAAAAGTATTTCCATTTCCTGTCTTTATGCTAAGCTAAGCTAACTGACCTTTCTATTAAGTGTATTTACCTGACAAAGTATGATGGCTGCGTCAGTCTTCTCACCTAACTCAACAAGTGAGCAAATACCCTGATTTCCAGTCTTTAAGCTAAAATAATCTGCCGCTGCCTTCGTATATTTAGCAGGAAAAATGTCAAAGCGGTATCCATCTCCTCACCTATCTATTAGCGAGAAAGCGAATGAGCTAGTTTACCCTGAAAAAGTGCGCTGAGCTAAGCTAAGACAAGCTAACCGACCACTATATTGACCAGACAAAATGTAAAGTGGTCGCAACTTCTCACCTTTATCTCACCAGGAAAGCAAATAAACTCCAAAAAGTGACTTTAAACTTCAGCTGCACTGCCCTCCAGTGAAAAGAGGACCACCCCCACATTCCCAAACACACACTCATACATACACACACACACACACACACACTTCTGATTCATCTACACCTCACCCTGCCTAGCAGCTGGGTCTGCAGACACCTCCTTCCCCCTGCTGCTTTGACAAGGTTGTTGCGTGCAGATAGCTGGCAGCCAACTTCTGAACCCTCTGCTTCTAAATCCAGACTTATCTGCGCAAACGCCGCCATCGGTGTCCTGTGGATGCACGGCAGCAGTGCATTAACGTGTCAACGATGGGTTCAAACTAAAGTAGATCGTCTGTTTTGTCGTTTTATGATACACAAAATGTCAGAAGTGCTGCTTGAGATTCCACCGGCATGTGTCGGCCCACTTCAGCTCCGGGGCCCCCTGAAAGTATTCCCCCTCTCCCCCTGCATGCAGAGCCCCCATTCATTGTTTCCTCCAGCATATTTCTCTGTCTTCACTGTCACTAGGCTGCAAACAGTCACCATCTGAATCACCGCTCCCATGCACAGAGACCCCATTGATTGTCACACTGCAGCCACGCCACCAACTTTTAGCAGCACTGTACCCCAACAGCAGCGCCATTATGGCCATTTGCATGTGTTCCAGGAGCTCTTAAACCCTTTATCCCACAACACAAATGAGAGATTTAGTCTTTCATCCCTGGATCTAAGCCTGAAACCAGAAACATTCAGCCACTTGTTCTGTGTATGGACAGAAGAGGAGTTCCAGCTGTAAACTGCATCATGAAAACTTCCAACAGAGCTTCATGTTTTATATATTTCGAAGGCAAACCAATAAGAAAACCTAGAAGTAAAGTTCTTATCTACCCTCATGCTGATGTAAAGTCAGTTCTGAAGTCCACAAAACATACTAAACTCGTCCGGACCTGATTTGAAAACACATTATTTACACCTTGGATGCACGGTCAAGCTTGTGCACCCACTTCACACGGGGCGCGCGCTAACGCTTTTAGCTTAGCGGCTTCAGTGAAGATTTTGGCTTAAAAAGGGTGTTAATAACGTATAAAAAAACATCAACAACAACTCCATCCATGCCTCCATAAGCCAGATTGATTTAAAAAGATGTTATTTACACCTTCTTCACCGTGCACGCTAAGCTAAAAGCGTTAGCGTGCGCCCCGTCTGAAGTGAGTGCAGAGGGTCAACCGTTCTTAAAGGGTGTAAATAAAGCCTTTTTAAATCAGTTTGGGATCTCAGCGCTTCTGGACGTGTGGTCGGGGTGCACGCTAACACTTTTAGCTTAGCGGCTACAGTGAAGATTGTGGCTTAAAAAGGGTGTAAATAATGTTAAAAAATGTAATAAATAAATTTAAAAAAGGTTTCTTCCAAGTCTATGGACCCCAGAGAACCCAAATTGATTTGAAAAGACATTAAATACTCCCTTTATTAAAGCCGGTATCTTCACTGTAGCTGCCAAGCTAACAGTGTTAGCACGAAGTGGATGCATGAACTCAACCGCGCATCGAGGCTGTAAATAATATGTTTTCAGATCAATTTGGGATCTAAGCGCTTCCTGAGACTCGGATAAATGTGAACGCCACGATGCTGTTTTGCTGTGCCGCCCGAGAAATGTTTTGTCGACTACGAAAACTCGACCTGACTTTCCGTCAGCACGAGGGTGAGTAGATAACGATAAATCTTCATTTTTTGCTGACCTGATCCTTTCACCAGGCGGGCGGTAATAGATTCACATTTGCCAACAACCTCTCCGACCACGCAGTAAACCCTGAGGCAGGCAGGATGAGCCGTCCATCGGAGAGCCATCATATCCTGATGCTCACCGCCTGCCTGCCAGTTTATTCTAATAGACCTTATCAGGCGGCCTGGAGAGCACTCTGCATCAACTGACAAGATAAACCTGAGATAGATCAGACGGCGGCGGGAAGATTTCACTGCGAGGCTTCAGCGACACACACACACATTTGACATCCCTTCTCTTGTCTCTTTCCTTAAATATGATGCGGGGAAAAAATCCCAGAACGCACAACACCCTGAGTAAACAAACCAAGCCACAAGTGGACTCCATTCACAGATGGACACACAGCAGCAAGCCCCGGCAACGTGGGGGAGGTGTGTGTGTGTGTGTGTGTGTGTGTGCATATGATCACATGCACACACGTGTAGATGCATAATATCTCTATATGTTTTGTTTTGGTGAGCGCGTTCACGCCACATGCATGTGCGATCCATGTAGCTGGTGTGTTGTCGGTGACGCTCTATAAATAGCCTGGATTTTATTTAGATGTTGAAGAGACAGAGAGAGAGAGGGCTCTCAAACGAGTTGCCATAGCAACAGGCACGTTCAGGGGGCCCTGCTTGTGAACGAAAAAAGGATGAAGGCATGATAATGTTGGCGTCTGTCTGCTGCCTCCTTCTCTCGATTCATCTCGGCCGAATCATGTGACAATTCATCAGAAAACGTATTAACGAAACACACACACTCACTCACTCATCAACCCATAATAGGATGATTAATTACACGTCATCGAAAGTGTTCGCCACGATATTTGTTGCTCCTGCTCTGACTCTTCCTTCCCCTTTTGTCTCATCCCTCCATCCATTTGTCTGCTGTAAAAGAAACCGCCCGAGGAGTCGGAGGGCGTCTAACCGTTCTCGAAAAAGACAATCCATCATTTTTCGGCGATAACCTGCCTTGCAAGTGCCTCCCGAGTGTGTGTGAAGCAGGGCATCTATGACCAGGCTGGTGTGATGGTACTGTTTACACACACACACACACACACACACACAGATATAAGAGGGGTGGAGGGAGACGGGGGGCGTTCATAATGAACGGGGTAAACACAGAGTAGATAGCGCTAGAGTGGCCTCGGTTAATTTTCACTGAGGGCCTCTTTGCATTAGCGGTCAACTGAGCGGTTGCATTGCAAACACCGCGGCAGACTGGCTCTTGAGATAATGGACACACACACACACACACACACACACACACACACACACACACACACAGCTCTGACATGGTTTTGGTGAAGACAAAATCCCGGGAAAATACACATTTCAACATTCAAAAAAGATGAAATCCAGTGTAGCAGCAGATAAAACCGGCGTGATTAGTGTATTAATTCATAAGTTTAAAGGTGCAATATGTCAAAAAGTTATGAAATTACCAAGAGATTGTGATTAAACAGCAGTTTTGACGTTATGATGTCATTGTATTGTGCTGCAGGGATATCTACTGAAGTAAGCATGGTAGCAAAGCAAAGTTCCTTGCTAGCTAACTAGCTAATGGCAGTTACGTTGTTTTTTTCAAGCATGAATCCGAAAGGTCCCCAATTCTTACATGTCGGACCTTTAATCACCATAACATATTTGTATTTTGAATTCTAGACCCCCTCTGAGCTCTTGTTTAGGAACCGCTGACGTGAATAATCCCACTGCACGGGTCACCGGACCTGACTCACTGCTACATACCTACTGAACCCTGAAACAACATCCTGCATCAAATCCCTGAAATGCCTGCGCTCCGCACGTTGGAGTAAAAAAGTGAAAAAAACTTCCAAGCAGCCTCAGCGTATAATGGTACGGACATGTTTTTATTGTGAATGACATTTACATCAAGATTCTTAATTTATCCATGCTTTGTGTTTCTTGGGGTCCGACTAACATGTCAGACAAATATGTAACATGGCAGTAAATAACGATGAAACACTGACTTCGCCCTCCGTGCTCGTGGCGTGTGGACTCAGTAGTATGTTTCCTGCTCCACCCAACCTAGAAAACCAAAGGAGAACACAGTGACATGGTTACTGGCATGATCCGCATCATATTTGGGGTCAAAATTCTCCCTCTTCCACAAACAAATCTCAACTTTTACACTCTGATGCAGGATGATGTCATCGCTCATGATGGCTGACACTGATTCGAATAAATAAGACCGGATTGGGGAGCAAGACAGAACCGCCATGACTTTCTCGACCCCATTAGGAGACCAGGCCTGCAACTCACGATTATTTTCATTGTTGATTTATCTGTTGACTATTCTAATTGATTAGTTAGAAAATGTTGAATAATGTCAATCAAAGCCCAAGATGACGTCCGCAGATGTCTTGTTTTGCCCAAAACCCAACGATATTCAGTCTACTGACATGTTTTGACTCTCTGATTATTCAATTATCAAAATAGTTGATTAATTTAAAGCAACACTATGTAACTTTCTGCAGAAAGACAGCTGATTGTTGATCAAAATCCATCCATCCATCGATCCATCGATCCATCATCCATCAAACCATCCATCAAACTATCCATCCATCCATCCATCCATCCATCCATCCATCCATCCATCCATCAATCTATCCATTCATCCATCCATCCATAGAAATACCCGTCCATCCATCTATCTATCTATCTATCTATCTATCTATCTATCTATCTATCTATCTATCTATCTATCTATCTATCTATCTATCTATCCATCCATCCATCCATTCATTTCATTCATCCATCAGTCTATCCATCCATCCATCCATAGAAATACCGTCAATCCATCCATCTATCCATCCATCAAACTATCCATCCATTCATCCATCCATCCATCCATCCATCAAACTATCCATCCATCCATCCATCCATAGAAATACCCATCCATCTATCTATCTATCTATCTATCTATCTATCTATCTATCTATCTATCTATCTATCTATCTATCTATCTATCTATCTATCTATCTATCCATCCATCCATCCATCCATAGAAATACCCGTCCATCTATCTATCTATCTATCTATCTATCTATCTATCTATCTATCTATCTATCTATCTATCTATCCATCCATCCATCCATCCATCCATCAGTCTATCCATCATCAATCAATCCATCTATCCATCAAACCATCCATCGAAATTTCCATCCATTCATCCATCTATCAATACATCAATCTATCCATCCATCCATCCATCTATCTATCTATCTATCTATCTATCTATCTATCTATCTATCTATCTATCTATCTATCTATCTATCTATCTATCTATCTATCTATCTATCTATCTATCTATCCATCCATTCATCCATCCATCCATCCATCCATCCATCCATCCAGTCTGGGAATAAGACTCACTGACCAATCAACTATCTTTCTCCAAAAGTACTTTAAAAGTTACATAGTGTTGCCAACTAATCCATTAATTGATCAATCATTGCAGCGATGGTTCCAGAAGCTACAGACCTGAGCCTGTAGCTCAAAGAACATAAGAAACTGGTGGTTTGGGTCGAATAAGCAGACGTACTAGAAGTCGGTGTGACTCTGTGGTTTGGAAGCTTGAATTATGTGGGTAAGCATCTTTCTGCCAGGCCCCACTGAGCCCGGAGCTACATTTTATTTTTAGTCCTGTAACACTGTGAATACTTTTGTTTCACAGAAAGCTAAAAACCACTGAGCTGGAATCATGTTTTTCTTAACTTCTGGGTTAAACTGTGAAAATATATTCAGCCCGGGGTTAAAAATAATCTAGAGGACAGCTAGCTTTGGGCAAAACATCTCGTTTAAAAGATTAAGTTTGACCAACTTTGTTCAAACGAATCATACAAAATATAAGCGTGTTGTTGTCGTTCATAGTTGTGTGAAGCCGTGTCAGTTTAACTTGTCGTTTCTGTCTGATCGTGGCACATTATTCACCATGAATGGGCAATGGGATGTTCACTGATCTGTGCTGTGGGGCTCAGATGCAGCAGACACACACACAGCTGCACCCGAGCAAGCCCTGCATACAGGTTGTGCTCAGCTCCGTGGGTGGAACGAGGCATTAACAAAGGCAAGGTTGGGGGTTCAAATCCCACCGGGGCCGTTCCATCTGCCACAGCTCACTGGTCTGTGTGGAGACGCAGTTGTGGCGGGGACGACACACGGAAATAGACACGGGGGTGCGTACACAGCTCATAGCTCGTAGTACAGCATCCAGTAATACACCCGTGCTTTTGCTTTTGTCATCCTCTACATCACGAGTGACGGTTTATCAGATTTCCAACTCAGGAGAGGAGGAAGAGAGGTCAACACCTTTGCCGTAACTGTCATGATGTAGCGCTAAAGAACAGAACCACAAAGCTGGTCACATTCTCAGTCTCACTTGTTAGTTAAAAGGAGAACTTTTAAAAATGTGTAAAAATTTGAATGGAGTTTGGTGGAAACTTGGGCTTTTAAAAATATGTAAAAATTTGAATGGAGTTTGGTGGAAACTTGGGCCAAGAAGGTAATGTTTATTTACTTATATTCTTATGAGCACTGAAATAAAAGCCCTGTTGTCATGGCAACGCCGATTGCTTAAAAACGGGTTCTTGAATGGTCCATTTAGCTCTTACTTTTAATTCATCGGAAACACAATTCGACAAACAACAATCACACAGAATTCTGAAATAGATGGTTCCCATTGGACAGCGATGACTGATTTTTTTCGCCTTCTACATTCTCCTCAACATACAGAAAACAGAGGCAGGAATGTGTAAAAAGAAGAAGATCTTACCGCCTGGGTTGCGTCTGAGGATATATCTTCTGGCTTCATCATAGAGGAAGATGAGGAGGGAGTAGGGGAAGGCACAGAACCACCAACAGGGTCTAAAGGACGGAAACAGACAGACAGACATATTGAGATATTGAGTCACGACTGTCATGTGAGAAAAGAGACGAGAGCACTCTACAAGATGTTGAAGAGTTAGTATGCAACACCAGTGAAGACAGGTTTGTTGTATTATGGTTGAAGGTTCTTTAAGAGTGCATGAAAAGCTCTGAGGATGTGTTCTGTCAATGAAGAGTCCTCTCTGCAGACGGCAATGAAAGTGTTGAAAACACCATAATATACGGAGATACATGATGCGTATTCATTTCTTTCATTCGTGAGTGCTTTCTGTCGACTGAGATCAGGTTGAAGGACGATAAATAACGTCTCTAACAGGACAGCAACTACCGGTTACAACCTAATTACATGAGAACAAAAAGTATGAGGACAGACACCAGACACCCAGACAGACAAGGAGATGGCAAAGAGAAAGGTGAGTGGGTGAGGAAGAGGAGGAGACAGAAGCGATGGGAACAGATGAAAAGGTGGCGAGGAAGAGACGAGAAGCGGGAATAGTGGAGAATCGCAAAAACAATAACGAGGAGAACGAGAGAAGACTTCAGCTGCAGCTGAAAGTTGAAGCT
The DNA here is from genome assembly GCA_039737535.1 of Lagodon rhomboides. NCBI lineage: Eukaryota > Metazoa > Chordata > Actinopteri > Spariformes > Sparidae > Lagodon > Lagodon rhomboides. The sequence continues at coordinate 14,582,797 of CM077807.1, read as the reverse complement.
AATGAGCTTTAACGTGCCCTCGCTGCTTTCTATTTTCCCCTGTTGGGTGAAGAATCTCATTATCATAGCGGCTCTTCTGCTTTATTCTGCCTCTGAAGTGGAAATCAGCGGTGACACTCGGTAATATCCACCTTTTCTTAATGAGATAATAAAGCTAAACAGCAGCGCCGACTTGAGCTGCGTCGTCAGGGGGGTTGCGAGGAAAACAATGTCAAAGCAGCGGCTGCGCTGACTGACAAGACGTGCGTTTACCAGCGGATGCTGTTCGATTTTCCATAAAAAATGGATTACATGGATTAAGACTTTAATGGGGATACAGTTAATGAGTATTGTGCTCATGACAAAACAAAGTATTCACATGGAGAATGAGCTCATTCCACATGCATAATGAATATCCTGGGAAGCTTATCGGTTCATCAAAGAGAAGAGAAGATGGTAGATGATGTTTCTCTAGTTCCTGAGAGGATAATCAGTGTGTGTGTGTGTGTGTTGACTCACTTGAGAGGGTACATTCTGAGGGCAACGTCCATGCCCGGGCAGTATGACAGGAAGGCAGCCAGAGCTGTCTCCTCAAACAGACCGAAGATGAGGATACGGTTCCTGTGAAGGCGAAGAGTCACCACAGTCAGAACTGAAAATCTGTTGGTTTATCAGAGCGACGTCTTATCGGTCTCTTTATGTGTACGTACTTCATTCCCTGCTGCAGGATGGAGTTCCTCCTGGTCTTGCAGATGATCAGATCGGCCCACTGGACGATCACGATGCTGGCGAAGAAGGAAGTGTGGCAGGTGAACTCTACGATCTTTCTGCTGTCGTATGTCTGGTGGATGGAACGTTTGAAGAACAAGAAGATGAGCACAAAATGAAGAAATTAAGACAAGCACGAGGATAGCCTGTGTAATATCCTGGATCATCGTAAATATCTTGACTTGTACTGACCCACTGCTGTCCGTAGCTGTCTTCCAGGTCATTTACGTATTTGTCGTCCCACAGCACTCTGATCCCCAGCAGGTCCCCGGGGAGGAAGCCATTTTCAGCCAGGATCACGAAGTATGTGAAGAACCCAGCTGTGGCCTGCATCATACCTACCAGAGAAGAAGAGCAGTTCAACGTTGGACGGGGACAAAATAACCAGCAAACATTTCCGTCAGTAGTGTAGTTTGAACTTACCGATCTGACCGTAGGCTATACTAATAAGCCTTTCATTGACCAGTTTGTCTGTTTTGGGGTTTCTGGGCTGTCTCTTCATGATGTCGCTCTCAGCTGCTTCATAAGCCAGGGAGATGGCGGGGACCTGGAAGACAACAAGTAAGTAAAAACGCCAATTCAGTAAATTGTTCACATTCTGTATCTTTTCTAAATCTCTTCTTCAATAAATAAAGAGCTCACCATGTCAGTTCCCAGGTCGATACAGAGGATGGTGACGGTTCCCAGGGGCAGAGGGATGTTGGCGATGATGAAGAGGAGGAAGGGTGAGATCTCAGGGATGTTACTGGTCAGAGTGTAGGCGATGGACTTCTTCAAGTTGTCAAAGATCAGACGGCCTGACAAAATAACAGAGAATTTAGATTATGAGGAAACCCGAGTGGTTGTGATGATGCTTTTTTTCCACATTTCTGCAGGTCTTACCTTCTTCCACTCCTGTAACGATGGAGGCGAAGTTGTCGTCGAGCAGGATCATGTCAGCGGCCTGCTTGGAGACGTCAGACCCGGCGATACCCATGGCAACACCGATGTCGGCCTTCTTCAGGGCAGGAGAGTCGTTCACACCATCACCTGTCACGGCCACGATGGCTCCCTGAAGACAGAGAAAAGAAGTGTCACAAAATCTAGAAGAAACTCTGAAATCTTTTCAATCCTTATTTGTGTCTTCGATGCTGACCTGTCTCTGGCAACCTTCCACAATGATGAGTTTCTGCTGAGGGGAAGTTCTGGCGAACACGATCTCAGTGTGGTGTTGCAGTATGTCGTCGAGATGCTCCGCAGCCATGTCTTTCAGCTCGCCGCCGTGGACAACGCAGGCCTTGGCATCCCTGGGGAGGAAATCACAGCAGCATGAGGACAACAGTCGTAATCCCACATCCTGTTTCTGAGAGGAAAACTGAGGATACGGGGTATGATACAGGAAGAAAATCATGGGGAAGAACTGGGAAAACAGGAAACTCCCTCAGAAAACAGACAGCATCTGCTTTGACTGCCCTGAAAGAAAAATTATGGCGTCGTCGACAAAAAGCAAGATTAAGAAAAAAGTGATCTGCATTTTCCTAAAACGTGACCCAATCATACATTTTGAACTTTTTATCAGTCACACTATACAAGATAGTCTCATGTTATGTCAGGAGTGGTGACATAAGGAATTTTCTGCATGGAGATACTGCTGCTGACGCCAGACTAAAGCTGCTGATGAAGCCATCAGCTCAGAGACTCAGATTTATTTGTCTGTAATGGTAAAAGGCTTTTTGGCTGAGTAGATTGCAGGACCTTGTTAGCCAACGCTGATTTAATTTTGCTCTATTAGTCCAAGTATAAGGAGGAACTGTCGCAGAAGGAAGACTTCCTGATGTTAGATTCTTGAAGGTAACGTAAGTGCACTGACCTGGGGTTGACCTCTGAGATGGGTACATTCAAGCGGGCTGCAATGTCTTCAACGGTCTCGTTGCCTTCAGAGATGATACCCACACCCTTAGCGATAGCCTTGGCAGTGATGGGATGATCACCAGTGACCATGATAACCTGATGGAGAAGAAGTAAAGACACAGTTGTTATCAGTTTCATTGTTATGTTAAAATTAAAATTATGGACTTTCATGTTCAGAAAAGTCTCAAGATACATACCTTGATTCCAGCGCTCCTGCATTTGCCGACGGCGTCGGGCACAGCAGCACGAGGAGGATCAATCATGGACATGAGGCCGACGAAGCACAGGTTCTCAGTGGGGAAGTTCACCTCCTCAGTGTCGAAAGCAAAGCCTTCTGGGAACTGGTCATCGGGCAAGTGGAAATGGCAGAAACCTGAGGAAGACAAGAAGAAAACGCTTGACATCTTTTTCTCCGCTAACAAATCAAAGACTAAAGGATGCAGCTATAGAATGGAGCTATATTGTACCCAGCACTCTCTCTCCAAGGCCACCCAGCTCCACGTAGGCGTTCTGGAAAGCGTCTTTCATCTCGTCGTCCAGAGGCTGCTCTTTGCCTTGAATCACGATGGTGGAGCAGCGGTCCAGAATCCTCTCTGGGGCTCCCTTCATCACCAGCAGGTGTTTGGTCTCGCCAGGAGTTGCGTTCTTGTGGATGGAGAGCTGTAGGACAGAGAGGAGGGTTGGATTATAAATACTTGTTTTGTTGTGCCCAGTAATGATGCAAAAAAAAGTTTTATTTAAAACTGTACTCAAAAAATAAATGAAGACAACCACCAGAGGGCGCAAATTCCCCTCGGACACCACTGCAAGTACTGTCTTTCAGTGTTTTTGGGATTTAAATCAAATTTAGGAGCTGCAATGCTACCAGACGCTACGTGGACTCTTTACCTGGTATTTGTTGGTGGAGTTGAAGGGGATCTCAGAAAGTTTGGGGTATTTGTCTCTCATGCCGCCGACGGATCCGCAGCACAGCTCGATACACTTCAGCAGGGCAGCTTCTGAGGCGTCACCGGCTACATCTCTCTGTGGAGATCAGCAAACGCCGAAGAGTTAGATTGGTGGGTTTGAGGCAAATTTTGCAAACATAGTTCACATACTTATAATCAAGTCAAGCCTAACAACCTCCCTGAACAATGCAAGAAAGTCAAATTGAAGAAGAAGAAGAAAGACTGCTGTAATTGGGTATGCTGGACATAAAAATAATAGAAAGAAAAGAGGTATTTCGTCTACAGCACCACAACAAAAAGCCAGTTCTGCATCAATTTCTCCTGCTCCCACTGTGAACTCTGAGAAAGGAACAAACTTGGAAGTACTCATTAAGAAATAAATCAATGGCTTTGTCTAGACACCTCCCGCTATAGCCGCTACTACATATTTCTAAGGTAGCCTTTAATTATGTTGAGTGCTGTTTATAAAGATTTGTAGTGCAGTTTGGCTGAAGCTGTATTTGGTATTTGGATCCAAAACTGGTCCTGCCAAGCCAGAATGCCAAGTCACCTCCCACACGGCGTCTCGGGATTAATCTCAAAAAATGTTTCATGGAAGAAAATATTCCATGAGGCAATCAGGAGGAGAATTCTGCTCTGTGCTTGTTTACAGCCACGACTAGGAGATGGCGTTATTGATATCTTCCTCCACTGGTGAATTATTCTTTCGACTCTTTCGTGGCAATCAGAATAGGTTAACCAGAGCACAACATTTTGTTTAGACTACAAGCTTTTCACCTTCAGGATGGGGACGTTGTTCTGCTCAGCCAGGAAGACGGCGCGGTTGCAGAGTCCGGCAATCCTTGCCAGGGAGGACCAGGTGGCCGAGGTCTTGTCGAAGGAGGTCCCGCTCTGGTTCTCAGTGGTGTCGGCCTCGTGGATCTGGTTGTCGAACCACATGTGGGCCACGGTCATCCTGTTCTGGGTCAGTGTGCCGGTCTTGTCGGAGCAGATGGTGGAGGTGGAGCCCAGGGTCTCCACGGCTTCCAAGTTCTTCACCAGGCAGTTCTTCTTGGCCATACGCTTAGCAGTCAGGGTCAGACACACCTAGAGATGGGATCGCTTGGGTCAGTTAGTTGTCTTTGGGATAATAATTGGACCTTTAATAGACAAGAAACAGCAGGACTCACAGTGACAGTAGCCAGGAGACCTTCTGGCACGTTGGCGACAATGATACCAATGAGGAAGATGACGGCCTCCAGCCAGCCATACCCGAGGATGAGGGAGAGGATGAAGAAAGAAACACCCAGGAAGACGGCCACACCGGTGATGATGTGGATGAAATGCTCGATCTCCTTGGCGATTGGTGTTTTGCCACCTTCCAGACTGGAGGCAAGGGTGGCGATACGACCCATGACGGTGTGATCTCCAGTGTTGATGACGACTCCTCTGGCAGTACCTGGAAAGAGCAGAAGTCTCCATGAATTCCTGTTTACACAGATTTAACTTGGACTTAACTTGACACTATGATTTCTGTCTTGTCTGCCACTTGTTAGTTCTTTACCTTCAACACAGTTGGTAGAGAAGAAAACAATGTTCCTGGTTTCCAGAGGGTTGTCGTTGGAGAAGTCGGGAGTACGAGTCTGGGGCTCGGATTCACCGGTCAGAGAGGAGTTGTCCACCTGAAGGAGGGAAATTAAAGCAAGAATGAAATACCAAAAATGTACCAACAAGAGCTGAACAGATGATGTAATTTGGAACTTTGATTTCGTAAAAAAGGAACTTTGCCAGAAAATGATTCAGAGGACGTACACTGATATGTAACAAACCACGCCTGTCAACACGCTGTATTTCCCATCAGATGTTAAGCAACTGTAACCACAACAATTCCTTCTGTCTCATCTGACCAATGTTTATACGGACCTTGCAGCCGTGAGCAGAGATGATTCTCAGATCAGCGGGGATCCTGTCTCCACCTTTCACCTCCACCAGATCTCCGACCACCACCTCTTCGGCATTGATGCTCTTCTTCTCACCGTCACGGACGACCAGGGCTTGCTATGAAGACCAAAGGGTGAGATGCACATTTTTAGGGGTGATTTCTGAAGACACTACACATGTCAAGAGGCATTACACTTCCTGAATTTTGCTTTTATTCCCAGGAGCAGAACACCAGCTGATGAATGGAAGAAATCTATCAACAGTGTGGTAACGCTGATGATGCAATACTGCTTCTTGGCATTGTGCAACATGTTCTATTGTTAGTGTACAAAAGCCAGAAATAACTCACCTGAGGGACCAGGTTCTTGAAGGAATCCATGATCTTGGAGCTCTTTGCCTCTTGGTAGTAGGAGAAGCAACCAGTGATGATGACGACAGCGGAAAGCACGACACCAAGGTACAACTGCAGGAAGTGAGAGACAACGTTAGTCAGTTCACCTCTGGTGGTGTTAATTCTTTAATTATCTTTCACCGGCAAAGACCTCCTTACGTTATCATTAGCGGGTTCGTCTTCTGAGGCAGCCTGGATACCGTAAGCGAGGAAGCAGAGGATCGCACCGATCCACAGCAGCATGGAGAAACCACCAAACAGCTGGAAACACAGAAGAAGCGACGTTCAAGTTTCCAGAGAACACAGATCAAATTTGCATGTCTAAAATTTGAATGAATGCAAAACAGGCTTTTGTTTTGTAGGAGTTTTTTTTTTTTACCTGTTTACAGAACTTGACCCATTCAGGCGTCGTAGGTGGAGGTGTAAGGGCGTTTGGGCCATCTCGGGCAAGGATCTCTTTTGCTCTGGAGTTGGAAAGACCCTAGAAGAAGACAAACAATGCATGTTAAAGAGATAGGGTTGCGTTATGGATAATTGTCCCGCCTGGCAACCTCTATGTAAACTAAGGAAACCCATTATAGACAAACATGCGAGTCCACTACCCCACAAATCAGTCTTTGTCCTCGTTTACCAGAAGGAAACACTTTGAAGGACGAGCCAGAACGCCGCGTTTCCTGCCGAGCTGTTTTATTTTGTATACAGGTACACTGCTATTACCTCAGCAACTGGTGGATTAAAGTTTAGCAAAGCATAAACAAAAGAAGCCTCATCCGCAGGAAGAAAGATCTCGGTCATATTACAATTACTGCTTCCTGTTTTTACAATCATGTATAAGTAGACTTTTGAGGTTAATCACTGTTGAGTGATAGCAGGAGACAGGAAAATCTGGTTGTTTGTGTCTTGATTATCAATGAACAAAGTGTTCAACTACAAGGTCACGGTCACATTTACTCATAGTTTAGAAAAATGCAGAAGCCTTAAGAGTAAAGTGTGAATGAAGGTCTCTTCAGACGGGAACGAGGAGTGAAAACCAGCATTTAATTTGTTGTTGGTAGGGTCAACACGAGCGGTGTTCCTGCGTGAATGACGCCTTTGTTTTGGGGCAAACTCAGACAGATCAGATGTCAGCAGATAATCAGCATCAGTCAAGCATTCGGGCCAACGTAGGGTTGTATCGGGTTGTGTAATGGGATTCTGTGTGTGTGTGCTGAGCTGGATGAAGACCATGGCCGAAACACGAACAGTACGTTCTGTGTAGCAGCCGTGATTCCAATTTTTCGTGTACAATGTGACATTTGTTCACACTTTAAAGGGTCATGTGACGCAAACCACAATGTCTTAAGAGGCCACAAGCCAAAAATATCTTGCTTTCTCATGTTTAAACGCCATATTTCAGCACTTTAAGCATCATTAGGGAGTGAAAGATGTATTTGTATATAAGTGTAATGTTCCTCCCATGCAGTAGGGGGTGTAAAGTAAAGGCTGAGGCTGGATTATTAAGCTAATGCTAATAGTGACTGGTGTTGCTAATGTCAGAAAAGCATTTTTTAACTTAAACTGTTGGGACAAAGTCCTACACTTTTGCCGCTAATGGTGGCTAATTATGCTAAATTGTTCAGACGTGTGCTGGGATCAGATTGTAGACGGTATTTTGCTGTTTTTATTTTTAAGCTTTTGTGGAAAAAGCTTGCAGGAAGTGATGGACACTACGAACTTAAACATATTAGGATATAAAGTTTTGGTAAACCCTCAGTTTCTTCTTAGCGGCTAAAGTTTAGGACTTGAGCTACTGAACTGACCCCTCAAAGAGTCTGTTTCTGCACTACTTCGCACGACTCTAAGTTGCCAAAATGGTGGATAATCTCATGAGAAAACAGCTACAAGTCAGTCTCTGAGTAACCGTGTGTGCTTTAGACCTCAGGCGACTCTGTGAGATCTTCCCTGGCCTCCGGGCTTATCTGCCTCTATGGAAACTGTCAGCAGCAGCCAGTATAACAACTCCAGCGAGTAATTATCACTCAAACAAACGCTGCGTTGCTCACCCTGCTTAGGTCGGTTCCGTACTTTCGGTGAAGTTCATCCAGGGTTAGCTTGTGATCATCCTGTGGAGAGAGAGAGAGAGAGAGGATTGAGAGACCTTGTGTAAAACAAATCAAAATCCCTGTCGTCCTAAAACCGCTGCTATTATCTCCTTTGAGGATTAAAAAAATGTCCCGTCATGTCCTCCAGAAGGGACGCCGGCACAAAGAAGAGAAGGCAAACTCAGCCGTCTGATAAGGATTACGGATGCACGCCGGTCCATACAGTGTGATTTTAAGATTAGTCAAAAGAGCAGACATTCGAGTAACACTAGAGTCTGCTGATGATTGAGCACTCGCAGCCAAACACGAGGGCTAAGCCACCGTGAGCTCACTCATGTAAGGACTCATCCAAACAGCCAGTTTGCTGCGAGCAAACAGTCCTTCCAGCCAAATAGTCACCCAACTCATACACCGATGTTTGCACCCAGGAGTATTGCTCATGCGCTCACCCAAGAATGGAGCCCAGTCGCATCATTTTGGTGCCTCGATGAATTTGATCAGTGTTTTCAGGTCAATGTTCGATCAAAGATTATACGGTTTCATCCACTTTATTTTAAAAATGAAAGAGCGGGGGGGACAAATGCAAATCAAAGTGGATCTGCAAATGAACAACCGGAGGATCTGGCACATTCATACACCCACACTGTGTGTTTTTTTTAAATATCGCCTACAGCGAGTGAATGAACAGAGGCTCTTCCAATGTAATTTGGATGATCTGCGGTAATATCTTGACTCCCACCTTTTCAGTCCTTTCATACTGCGGAACAACAAACTATTGTAGTCTTTGTACGACGCGCGAGAGGGCGAAACATCCCGAGCGAAGACGCCCACTCGCGTTTCCGTGGCAGTTAGCTGACCACACGTATGTGACAAATTCTTGTTGTGTTTGAAATGGTTCTGAATTTTCCATTTTGTTGGTGCGTTAATATTTCTTTCCTACTTACATCACAGCTCGTCACACCCTCATCATTGACTGAGTGTCCAAACAAACCCTCTGTGTTTGTGTAATTACCTCATTAATATTGTAAATATTGAAATTCTGAGTTTGAATTTCTACATACTGCCCCTTTAAAGGGAATTTCTACACCAACCTGTTTCATGAACAACACGGTTGTATAAAATCTAGACTCATTATATTATTAAAGTTTATTTTGACCCTTTAAACTCAACTGTTTGGAGTATTTAACTGTGTTGTGTTACATAATAGTAATTTGACCGCTGAGAATGTGGCGTCCGAAGCTGTTTACGGTCGACGGGGATCCCTTTACGTTCACGGCGCTGGAGAAAATGGGTGTAATTGCACTTCTTCTGCCTGACCCGCCATCGTTCTGCTTCATAATAAGCAGGCTCCGTGCCAAATGTGCCGAGGATAATGTTTTATCACATGCCACAAACTACTGTCGCCTGTTAGTCAGCAGATCTTTTGAGAGGCTGCAGAGAGTTTTCCTTCACACGCTTTGACACTCAGTAACACACATGTTCGGACTCGTTCAAGAAATCAACTCGAGCGTGAGTCTATATTTAGCACTTTGGACTTTGTTGCATTTGATCAAATCGCCGCCTGCTTTCGGTTGCCATGGGACCGGTTTCATTGTCTTCAGCTGGACTTTGGCGCCTCGGTTAATACAGCGATATGATGGCGCAAGTATGATGGTGCAATAATCATTAACATGTCAGCTCCATGGAGACACAACCACTACTGTTCCACTACTGTCCAACGTGCCGTTATTCTTTAACTAGAGTTTAAATCTGAAATGCTTCAATTATTGGTTTAAGTTCAAACATTTGCTTCTTAAACGTGAAGATTTGCTGCTTTTCTTCGCTACTTGTGATTGTGAATGAAGAGTCTTTGGGTTGGTTGGAGAGAAAAAAAGCAATTTTTAAGAAAACCTTCCATAGATTGAACACTAAATCGATTAACCCTGAAAATAATCAGCGGCAGTAAATCACTGTTGCACTCTTTGTGCTTCAAATCAAAGCCTTCCTGAGGAGGCGACGCACTTTAAGCAGCTGGAAGACGCATCAAAGACGGCGCCCGCTGTTAATTGCGGTAAATGATTACGCTAAGTTGGCGAGGTTATGGCCGACCGGTGATACGGCATTGAGATGTCCTTCAGCGGCGGCAGGACTTCGAGATCTAGTTAAGACGCTCAGAGGACAACGATCATTAATATGTCACCTAGATGGGGATTTTATTACCTAATAACCTGCAGTCCTCGGTGACCTGCTGGGTGACATTGTGAGGAGAAGGACGGGGCTGAAGGAAATGGCTGTGACATTCATATTCTTTTGTAGTGACAGTTTTGAAAGGTTACCTGTGGATTGAGGGCCTACAGCATCAATCTACAGGTGTACGTAACGACCTTGTGAAAGTCAAAGGCCGGTTCACATCTTTTGTAAAATCACAGGAAATTCAAGTTATTCTGATATTATCTAATCTTTAGCGGGAACACTTTAACCTTACATGCCTGTTTAGTACTTTAAGATGATACCTGAATCTGCCTTCTGACCTTGTGAAGGACACTTTCGTACGGAAGCTGCCTTGTCTCTCAACAAACCCTTTTAATGATAGTTCACGGACAAACCAGAACCGGTTTGAGAAACTTCTCAGGGTTAGGATCCCAGCCTACTAAACACTAAACACTGTTTAGATTTCAACATACACTCTGTGGTGTGAAAACATCCATGAGCCCTTCTTTTTTTCATCTACTCGGGATGAACTTCATGCACGAGCGCCTCGCTGACCTTGGGAAATGACCTCAGCCGGCTACAGATTGAGAAAGAGCTGACACCGGTGGAAATTGGGCGACCGTTCGGCACAGGAAATTTCAAACCCACCTAAACCCACATGCATGCAAATTTACAACTGGGTGAAAGTTTTCAGATCGTGGCTGCAGATGAGAAACAAACCTCCTCTCTGCTGATCTGATAGTTGAACAAGCAGAACAATATGTTTACCGGCTGTCGATAAACAATAATGACAACAGAGCCTTTCACCCGACACTTGAGCGCTGGAAAACCGATCCAGATAAGCATGACTTGGAAGTTAATTAGAGATGTGAACTCCTTAATAACATGTGACAGCGCACACGGGAGTGTAAGCAGCAATCTTTTAAGGAACACGGGGGCAGACAGCTACATCTCATGTGACTCGAGGTCAAAGCAGCGGTCTGTCTCGGCCGTGACTGTATCATCGCTGTGACCAATGGCGGCGACTTACAGCGTTAACACGGCCCGAATGAGGCCGTCATTAAGTATGAGGCAGACAATGTGTAGGGGAGGACGTGGTTGTAAAGTTCAAGGAGGTCACTCTGCTTCCTTTCAGAGTTAATTAAGCTCCAAACACTTTGAGATGAGATTTGCAGAGTCACTTTTGCTGCCCTAATCAAGCGCTTAAGATAATTACAGAGTGGTTTGGCTTCTTGTTTGTGTGTACTCACCAGGTCGACCTCTTTCTTCAGCTCATCCATATCCTTCTCCCCCTTCTTGCCCTTCTTGGCTTTCTTGTCTTTGCCATCTGAAGTGGCCGCCAGCTGGTACTCCTCCTTCCCTCGCTGCATTGAAGAAATAAAGACAAAAAATCAGCCTGAGCACAAGTGGGGAAGATTGCCCCGAAGTTTCCTCTTTTGTTGCACAAGCAGCAGCAGAAAGCAGTGTCAACTTTGCTGTTCAAACACGCTGTAAAACCCGTGTTAATCATTGCTGGAAGGACTGTGGATTACTCTCATAAAAAAAAATCAAACTCTAAGAGAAACCAAAAAACAAGCTCTCAAAAAGTACTTCAGGCAGTCACAACCAACAAAACTTGTGACTGAAACTCGACTGAGCTCACAAAACTGAAAAACATAACCGGCCTAATCTTAACCTGAATCTAAAGACTCTTAGAAAACCAGGCCAAAACATGTGACAGAGTCTCAATACTTACTCCTAGCCCCATGGTTGCAGTGCAAGTCTGAGAACAGTCAATCCAATTGTCTTTTTAAATTGCTGCTTTCCTACTCCGCCTCTCTCTCTCTCACACACACTCTCTCTCTCTCTCTCTCTCTCTCTCAGCCCTGCTGCCTTCCTGTGTCTTTCACACTCTCCAGAGCAGAGAAGATAGGTTGCTCGACTTTAGCATACCTTTATACCCACCTGCCCCTTAGAGGAGGGGCTTGGTGGGGGGGGAGGGGGAGGCTGAGAGGGGGGTTGAAACTGGACAGGTGAGTAGTAGCGTTGGGGAGGAGGCTGGGGTTACTGGCACTGCTGGAGGGTGGAGTGTGGGAGGAGGGGGAGGAAGGGGGAGGGGTGAGTTCTTGCTCAACTTCCCTGTTTTGTTCTCGCCGCTTCCCGTCTTTCACTCTTTACTCATTTACTCTTTCCTCCGAGCTTCATTTTTCTGACCTCTGCTCGCCACAGGTAGGTGGTTCCAGCAAAGCCGAACGCCCTTCAGCTGCCAGAGACGCCCGAGCGAATCCTCACGCGTCCGTCTGTGTTTAGTTTACAGTACAAACAGGGATGAACCTCACAAAAAAAAGAAAGAGAAAAGGCAAGATAGTGGAATAGTGAATGAGAGGCAGAGAGATAAAGGCAGGGGTGGAAAGGTGAAAGTCCAGTTCTGCTGGTGACTGATTGCCCAAAGCTGAACGAGGCATTTGAATAACAAAGAGGTGAGAAGCTGATGAGAGCCGACTGACTTTTTTTTTCCCGTGAGGAAACTCAGAGAGCAGGAGGTTGGACAAGACTGCTGCTCGTGGGAGAGATAACAAGTGGAATGCAAAAAAAAAGGAGGGATCTCCTTTAAGCTTTCTCTCTCCGTCTGAGGTCAACGTGCCCCGAAACACACACAAAAAACACCTTGAAATCGATTCTGAAGTCGAGAAAAGTCAAAAGACCGCGACTGGAATGTCTTTCGCAATGTGAAAAAAACATGCTATGTATGTTAAAACTCAGCACACCAGAGAAAACATGTGGCCAACAATTCATTTTGGTTCGAATTAAATGGTAGAAAAGCACAATTTGAAGAGTATTTAGTGTATTTTTATGTGTTAAACTGGAACAATTTCAAGTTTCAACACCTCAAATATATTGTAAAGTCCACTATTGTTTCACAACTACACATTGTGTTCGGCATAGATTCACATTGCTGCAACACTCAGCGAGCGGAAAAAAATGTCCTTGGCCGCCTGCCCGCTGCTCCCATACGGTGGCAAACGGATTAATATACGTTAATCGTCCTGGGAAAACTCCCAATTGAGGCCCAATTTGTGGGGTTCTCTAAGCCTTCAGGTGAGATTTAAGGGGGCTAACTTGCTGCTGCAACACACCAGGACGCAAATACTTAGTCGACTGGTTTCAGCTGACACACCAACAGGAACAAGACGAGTTGTGGTTACAGTTGTGAGCCCCACCTAAGAGCTCTGAAGTCATAAACAGGGCTTTAAATGAATGATTGAGCCGCCTAATGACGCCAAACACAGCGCGTCCTTGAACGGACTGGTCATCGGCCGAATGCCACGAATTGTGACAGAAGCTTTCCGAGCCACAATGTCATCGCGGATCTATGGCGGCCACCTGTGCGGCGCCCGAAGGACACTCATGACCCTGAAGTTACCATAAAGTGCTCTTCCTGTTCATTGTGACTTGCAGGGAGGAGGAGGAGGGACTGTCCTTGCTGGCTGGATGTGTTTGTAGTAAACTTCCGACTGTTTATAGTCGCTCGACTATGCAGGGAGGAGGGGGACGCTGTAGTACAACGATGAGGGGAGTGACAGGAAAGAAAGAGAAAGCGGTAAGTGGGTCGTAAAATAGGAACTGTGACAGAAGGAGAGACTGAAAAGGTAAAATATGGATTAGAGATTGTTCTTTAGCGTATTGAATTCAATTTGTTCCCGTTCCATTCAGGAGGATGAAATAGATCCAGGAGAAAGAGGACGGTGATGTAAGCGACAGAGAAAGGGAGAAGGGTTGAGAATAAAACCCTCACGGGGACAGTTTCATCCAAAATAAAATGAAAAAAAACCCATTTTTCCTGTATATCCACTCGGATAATGGCTGCATCTCGCCACAACACAATGGAAACTGGCTTGTGGTGCACTTACTCATAATAACCCCGCTGTAACTCATTGGGATGCAAACTAACTCACACCATGTGCTTCGCGGCACATCATGTCAGCGGCTGTAGATGTGTGTTTGCATACTTTCCCCCTCACCTGCGTCTTTAGCCTCACAAAGCCACGCGGCCACACCTTCTACTCAAACACATTCGCACACCGCGAGAACCTCCGTTTACACTTTCACACGTGGGATCTGTGCTCGAGCGTGTTTGGGAGTTCTTTGGGAAATCGACCTCCCACGCCGCGGTGATGTCACACAAACCAAAACATGCAAACCATGATTGAGGCTAAGTGGCCCCCTCTGAGTTTTTATGCTGCTGATGGGGGTTTTAACTGCGTAATTAATGCGGTATAGGGCTCTTGTTTGACCTCAAACAATGTCTGCCGTACATAAACAGCGCGGGGGCTGAAGGCGTAAAACATGGCCTTTGAATGCCACTGTAGTAATATTATCAGGGTAAACGTATACGAAGCATGGGATTTACCTAGCAACTATAATCACATTTAGATTTAATGCCGAGCAGGGAGACAGAAATCTTCTTACTTACCTCACAAATGTTTGTCCATTCACCTCCAGAAACCTCAGAGGCAGATATCTCAAAACCTCAGACGATAAGAACGAACTATATAAACAGTTAAACACATCTAGTGGTAAGTGAGATGGTATAGTTTTTATTTTTTTGGTAATTTGAGCAAACCAAGTCATTTAGCTTAGATGGGTTTGTACATTAAAAGTCATTCAAGCCAGTCCAACAGTGTTGCCCTTGTCGCACTCGTCCTGTCTTCACCTTTGTACCAAGAGTGACTGCGAGGAATTTTAAAATGCAACCTTTGTTTTTTATAGCTGTTACTATTTGATAGATGTCCGGCACTGATTGACAAGCGGTCGAACGCCGAGAGAAGAAGGAAGACGGCAGATCCAGACAGACAAACAGTGATTCTGTGAGATTCTGTTTATACTCCGATGCTGACGAGCTGCCTGAAGTTTACTTGGCAAAGATAAAAATGTGTTTACTAAGCCTGGTTGCCGTATGCTGCAGTGTTACCACAGTGTCACTCAATTACCTTAATATCAAAGCCAAGTATATAAGTTTAAACCAAACATATTATCGTAAAAGTTCCTTAAAAGTGAGGACGGTTGATCATTGAGTCCCCATTGGTCAAATACTGACTTGGGGGTCAGTGTTTGATGAGTTGGGATCGAAATTATCAGCTGTCTTAAAAGTTGGACCTCTAGAACACCATTTTTTTAGACATTTTAATACAGAAGTCCAGTTCCTTAAAAGTGAGGCCTGAACTTCTAGAAGGTTGATCATTGAGTCCCCATTGGTCAAATACTGACTTGTGGGTCAGTGTTTGATGAGTTGGGATTGAAACTATCAGCTATCTTAAAAGTTGGACCTCTAGAACACCATATTTTTAGACATTTTAATACAGAAGTCCAGTTCCTTAAAAGTGAGGCCTGAACTTTTAGACGGTTGATCATTGAGTCCCCATTGGTCAAATACTGACTCGTGAGTCAGCTATCTTAAAAGTTGGACCTCTAGAACACCATATTTTAATACAGAAGTCCAGTGGTGTCGGACATTTAGGTTGTTAAGCTTCTTCTCATTCTTGCCATTTCATCTGCGGCGGGGGCTGTGAAGACTTCAGATCATGTGCTGAGAAAATTTGCCGCGTTAAGTCATTCCTCCTCCTCCAGACGAGCCCCGAACAGACAAAGATCTGTTGTCTTCCCCGGCAGCCATCACAGGAACACAACTACCAAACCTGTGACTTGTTGTTCCTTTTTACTATCATATGAACTACACACAAACATAAGCACGTAGAGCGGCGAGGAAGTGAATGTAACCACAATCATGAGTCGAATTCCAGCCCACCGCATTATGAGAACGGTATGTTTCTCAGCCCACTGGGAGTCAAGGTTTCCCACAGTGCACTGCTGCACTCACTGTATCTAAAGTACTCCAATTAAAACTATCAAAAGAACCATTTGGACGCGTTTAATTGAGCTTTTTAGCTGGAAGATGTGCAATTTTTTTGCAGAAAATGACCCCAGAAAGTCGCCTGTCGCCTGACACATTCGTCAACGCTGTAAAACTCCTTCTTACATGTGAACTTCAGCACACTCTTACAGTCTCTTACAGCATCTTTAGCTTTAAATCACACCGGACAAGATGTCATCACCTCTCTTAAAGCTCTTCTGAGTGCACCGGCTGTGTCGAACTGAGAGTCAAGATCGCGGCCAATTTGGAGAGCAAACCTGTCTTATAGCAGCTTTTCACCTACTATCTTTTTACTCACGGTGTGTCAAACTAAACAGAATGGAGCTGACTTCACCCAGCATCATCTGTGTGCCAGAGAAACTCCTTGTTAATGCGACTGCTGTCCCAGTTTTTTTTTTTTAAAGCACTGGCTGGTGACACCTACAATTCCCATTAGAGCATCTCTCTGACGCACTCTGGTTGGTGTTATTGCCAGGCACAAGCTTAACGCTGGCAGCGGCCGGTTCCATCACCAGAGCTTCCTCAGTTAAGTCTGTCTTTGTAGTGAGAACGCCAACAAACCAGTAATAGTCCTGTTGGTTTAAGAGCCAAGCACCTTTCAGTACAAAGTGATAACAACACGAAGTCTCCCGAGCATCGTGGTCGGTCGACTCGGACAAAAAGATCTTAGAAAATCCACCCAAATAGGGAGTCGGGGACTTCACGCACCTGCTCGAAATTCCCAACCAAGGTGGGAAAAGCTCTATTGACTCTTACTCAAGTTTCAGTTTTACACACAATTTAGGTTTGGGACTGCGTCAGAGCAGATGGCTTCCACCAGAACAGTGTAGATGCGAGAGCTTTGTGCTGTATAGCCTCAAACGCCTCTCCTCTACAGAGAAAAATACCAGATGGGAGAGGAAAAAGACAACATGAATAGCAGACGTGAGACTCGACCAGCCCCGGTCTTCTCACTCAGCTGCTACTGGGGATATCTGTGACGAGGTATTCCTCTCTGGAAAACATATTAAGAACAGAGCCTGATAAGGACGGCGAAGGACTGAACGCTACGACATCGTTTCACAGCTCAATTTTAGTTATACTACACCAGAAAATACTCAAAACCACCAGGAGTCAAACAGGAAGCGACTCGGTCACATGATGAGTTGGTGTCATCGGGGCGCATAATGCCAATTTTCAGCAGCTCTGCCGATGACACATAACGACACGAATTCAGTAAAGCCCAATGACACAGATGCCTTAAGCCCCCTGGATGACCAAATGTCAACACAGGCAGGACAGAAATACTCGTGACCAAAGGAAAACAGACTCTGCATGACTTTTTCGGTCTCATTTCAAGCAGTGGAAGTCAAGCTTAGAGAGTGTATTGAGATCAGGGATGGGTCATGATTTTGGAATATCTGACCAGTCATTAAAGGGATATTCCGGTGTAAGTTTAATCCATGGTCTAACACATCTTGACACCGAGTAAGACTCCCCCTCGAGAGGTCAAGTTAGCTGACCGCTAGCTTAGCTAGTTTTAGCAACCTCAGAAAAGACCGCACGATAACAACACACTGCAGCTTATGTCTCCAACTAGAAACCGCCATCAAAAAGCCACAATTAATGGTGAGAACAGCAGCAAACTTCAGCAACAGTACATGTACAGTCCCAGCACACAGTACGAAGCATCAAACATCTGCTAGCTTTGCTGGATTTGTATTAAAAACACAGCACAACTCACCCTCTCCTCCAGCAGCCTGCCTGTGTGGGGAAGCCCTGACGAGTCGATTACCGAGTGCAGTAGATTTCTGCAGCTGAAGGATGAAAATGTCTGATTATTACTCCATTACTTCCGTTATTTTCCCTGTCAGCTCTCGATAATAAGAACTGAGCATTCCATGGAGTAATAATCAGACATTTTCATCCTTGAGCTGCTGAAATCTACTGCACTCGGTAATCGACTCGTCAGGGCTTCCCAACACAGGCAGGCTGCTGGAGGAGCACGGTGAGTTGTGCTGTGTTTTTAATACAAATCCAGCAAAGCTAGCAGATGTTTGATGCTTTGTACTGTGTGCTGGGACTGTACATGTACTGTTGCTGAAGTTTGGTGCTGTTCTCACCATTAATTGTGGCTTTTTGATGGCGGTTTCTAGTTGGAGACATAAGCTGCAGTGTATTGTTATCGTGCGGTCTTTTCTGAGGTTGCTAAAACTAGCTAAGCTAGCGGTCAGCTAACTTGACCTCTCGAGGGGGAGTCTTACTCGGTGTCAAGGTGTGTTAGACCATGGATTAAACTTACACCGGAATATCCCTTTAAATTCTAAAAGACGATTCGAATAGTTCAACACATTGATGAACGAAACAGAGAATGACATCGACAAAGGTCCCTGATCAGAACCTGAATTTGGGGAAGTTGTAATCACAGCACACCTTAACCACGAGGTCATTTCTCTAACATCACGTTTGTCTCTTATCTCGACTTCACGGCGTTGCTTCCACGACACGTGACAACTGAAAAGCCTGATGAACATCAATTCCACAATGGAACTGAAAATAAAAGAGCCAAAAGTGAAACTGACACCGAGGAGGAACATTTCAGTATTTGGTCGTCCACAAAGACTCGCACTCGCACAAGACAAGGTAATAAATAGCGGTTGAATGGATGGATCGTCAATACACACTAATTGAAGCACAACCAGGTCAGACTATGCAGGAGAGAGACACAAAAGAGAGACTGCTGCTATTTATAGAGACAAACATTTGCCAGAAACTCCCTGTTTCTTCCAGGCCGACCTGCAGCTAAAGAGACAGCAGGCAGGATTTATGAAATCAGGATTTGATATCAGTGAATCCAAATCAGCACCGACGTCAGCGAAGAGACTCGACTGTAATCAAAACTAGGTTAAGACAACAAACGTTACGGCGTCTCCGTCGTGAAGGAAGACACTCGTTTGGCTTCGCCGCGTCCACAAGCTGCCAGATCACATTCCTGAACATCAGAGGAGAGCAAATTGGATTTGGGTTCTTGTGAGTATCAACGCCGTGTGATGATGACAGGGATCGAGTAATCTGGGAGAGATCCACGCATCGCTCATTCAGACCACACACACATCCCCTTAATCTGGCCGAGGATTACGGCCGCAATTAGAGGAATGAGAAAGGGAGATGAAGGCGGGAAGAGCCGGAGAGACGGAGCGAGGGATCTTCTAATTTGTGATTGTTGCTATTCTTAGTGTCGTTTATTATAATCGCCAGCTGTGAAGGTCAACGTGAAAGCGACACACTCAACCTGGAATCTAATTAAAGATGTATCTACAGCTCAAAAACTTAAGCTACCTTAACGCTAAATAACCTGAAACTTACCATTTGAAAGACCAGCGGGGTTTTAGTTTTAACAAATTAAGTAGAGAGTAGTAGCTCTTCTTCATAACCTCAGATATTTATTAAAGTCATAAGTGCCACGAGCTTCATCAGGTTTTATTTCCAACATTTTTATCCTCCTATTCCATCTCATCCTGTTGTGGCAACACCTGGTAATAACGCCGAAATATGCACCAAAGAGACACCAGAGCAGAAATAATCCTGAATAAAGCGTCGTTACGTCACGTGAAGTATATTTATGGACATTTATGGTCGTATGGAGAAGCAGCACCGCGTAGAAAACCAGCGAAATGAGCGGATAAAGAAAGAAAAGAGTCACTGTCGGCGCTGCCAGTCCGGCTGATCCAAAGCTCTGGCAACGGCAACAAAGAGCCACTGTCTCTGCTCGCTCTGTCTCTCGCTCTCATGCATGCGTACTGTACTGCGTAGCCCCGAGCGTGGACGCAACGCCCGCCGACAGACACTCGCAGGAGAGTGAATATTGCTGTCTTGCCAGACGGCTTACCTCACACTGAGTGTGTCGGATTCTGCAGAAGTCATGTTTAATGGGGGATTTACATCCGACTCCAAAGTCTTACCTGAGTTCTAGTGCAAACTTTGCCCGTCACGATGAGAGGGGATTTGGAAGACATTTACATGTGCGCCATGGAAAGGCAAGGAAAGCATGCTCTCTCTTCAACACATTGAGAACGAAAGAGGGAATGACATCGACAAAGGTCCCTGACCAGAACCTGAATTTGGGGAAGTTGTAATCACAGCACACCTTAACCACGAGGTCACCGATAGATTTAGTTTCGATCTCCTTTTATACGTTGTTTGACTGATTCACAAACCTCTTCAAGCTCTTAAATGTATTTGGAAACTCTAACATCACGTTTGTCTCTTATCTCGACAACTGAAAAGCCTGATGAACATTAATTCCACAGTGGAACTGAAAATAAAGGAGCCAAAAGTGAAAGTGACACCGAGGAGGAACATTTCAGTGTCGTCAATACACAACCAGGTCAGACTATGCAGGAGAGACACACAAAAGATGCTATTTATATGCTATTTAAGTCCTGATTTGAATACAGCAACTGTTGGATGGGTCGACATGATTTATGGCAGAGACATGCATGTCGCCCTGAGGCGGACTTGTAGCAACTGTCACGCTTTACCTTTTATCTTTCACCGTGTTCCTATCAGATGCTTCACTTTGTCCAATAGTAATGCTATACCCATCAGCCTCGGCTGTACTTTGTGTTTAACGCTAATTAGCAAGCGTTTACCATTTAGGCATGCTAACAAATACAATTGGGGGACATGGTGAATATTACCTGCTAACATCAGCTTGTTAGCATCATCATTGTGAGCATGTTAGCATGTTGTTGTCAGCTACCTTGTAGAGTCTTACACCATTTTTCACACCTAAATTGGCGGCTTTTTAAACGTAGATAGGCAGCTGACTCCTTTCACATTGCGAGTTTCCCATAGAAGACAAGTTTGAAGACAAAAGGACGATGTTACCGAGGTTACTTTTATATACTTCAGTCTTTCTTTCAAAGTCAACACCGATTGAAAGATGTTTGAATGTTGCTTGGTCGGTGACGGATGCAAAACTATTTACACACCGATGCCCAGAACTTCGCAAAAATGTGCATGTTGACCCGAGTGTCGTGTTTCTATCTCTACTGATTAACTATCCGTGGTAGTTTGTTTTGAAACTTAAACTACAGAACGTTCCTCTGAATGATCTTTGCATTTCTTTAACACTTCAGCTGCATAATAGTATTAAAACTGTGTGGAAATATTTCAATGTTTTTGCAGATTTTGTGATCAAACTTTGTCAGAATAAATGTAAAGACGGTTAAAATGAGGAGACTGAACCAAAACACCGTTCCTCTGCTTCGTCCTACGTCTGAAGATTTGCTGATACTTTAATTAATCAAACCTGTCTTGAGTTTGGAGTCAGACTGGGGTCAAAAGATCAAGAGATCCGTGTGAGTGAATGTGTTGAAATGGCCGTCAAACACTGCAGATTGTCGAGGGGTCATGAACTCAGTCTCGAGATAAGGACGAAGGCGTTGCTTAATTGTCTGCGCTTGGAAATCTCCCTCCTGCACCGGGACGCTCCGACAGCTCCGTCTCCTCGAAAGCGAGCTACTTTATGCGGCAGGCTGTCATTATGACTCGCCATAATTGTAAACACCGCTCATTTTGGTTGCACCTATGAAAACAGAATGACGTGTAATTGTTATGTTCGAACCGAGGATCATGTTTATACAAAGTGGTGTTGTGAGATTTCGCCCTGGAGCTGAAAATGATTCTATCCCAAGTTTAATACCGAGGAAAGCACTTAACTACGGCGTTAAAGGGAAGAAGAAGTCAACATGACATAACTTGCATGTTTCAAACAAAGTGAAAGAAGTGTGGAGGTCCTGAAACACAACATAACTCACGAGTGACTCATTCTGTGCCTGTCAGGTTCCCCTCGCTGGTTGCACAGCGTCTATCATTTCAATCAGAGCCTTTCAGAATAAAAGCCCTGCAATACGAGCGAGGCTGTTTTCACTTCCCTGAGGGATGGCAGTTACAGGACCTCGGCTTACTAAGTGGGTCAAAGGTCAGTGAGTCACTGGTAACTTATCAGACCAGAAGAAGACAATGAGTGGCTCGGGGGGGTTGGATAGATCACGTATAAAGATAAAAATAACCTTGAAATCCCAACAAATAGGGGCAGCAAATCACCAGAGTACCTGCTAATGCATCCATGACTGTAGGTACTGTTAGCGCAGTTAGCACAGTTAGCTTTGAGCTGCTCTGTAGAAGACGTATTCAGGCCCAGGGCTAGCTGGTTTGCATGCTAACTTTAGCACAACACAAAGACGTCTTTCACACAATGTCCAAACTTTTGACACCACCAGAGTAACTGCTAATACAAAAGTTTTGACATTATGTGAAAGACGTCTTTGTGTTGTGCTAAAGTTAGCATGCTAACCAGCTAGCACTGGGCCTGAATACGTCTTTCTCAGAGCAGTTCAAAGCTCCTATGCTAACTGCGCTAACAGTACCTACAGTCACGGATGTATTAGCAGTTACTCTGGTGGTGTTGTGCTAACTTTAGCACAACACAAAGACGTCTTTCACATAATGTCAAAACTTTTATTTCGTCGCATTCTGCTGATAATTTTAGACATATTTTGAATTTTTCAACTAAAATTCGTACATTTTGCACTTTACGTTGGTCACAATCAGCTTATATATTCTGCTCGCTCCAACTCTTCATACAAACTGTGAAATATTAAACCTCAAATGTGACCTGCTGTTTTTTTTTTTTTACGGCTGCAAGATAACACTACGTGAGCTGTTGACTCTTTTATTTTTGATTTTATTATTTTGTTTTTTATTGATTTTTATTGTTTGTCCTACTGTGTGGCTGCTATTTTGACTCATGTGTTGTCTTTTAAATTATTTTATTTTATTTTCATTTTATTGCTACTCCTGTGTAAACCTTTTATTTATTATGTCCTATTTATCCTGTAAAGCACGTTGGTCCTTTGTGGTTATTTAAAGTGCTCAACATATAAAGTTGGATTGGATTAGAGTTGGATTTTAAACATCTTCTGGCTCATTTCACGTCCAATTTCCACCAAATTCAGCCCGACATAAATGGCACCGTTGGAAACTTTTGGACCAGCAGAATGCTGTGTGTTACGGTGAATAAAACCCCAAATTCACATCATGCTGAACTAAGTTATATTAGGCAGCGTGAACAGAACAGAAAAGGTCAAGCAGCCAGAAAGTGGAAGAAGTGGGTCAGATCTTCGTCTTGTGTTTCCTCACTGCTGCAGCTTTTCATTCATCTCCAGCTCTGAAAGCAGAAAGAGAGAAACAAGTCGGACGAGGGAAAAGCACAAGTTGGAAGATCAGGAGGAGGAGGAGGAGCCGGAGAGACAGAGGAGGAGACGAGGAGGAGGAGGAGTCTCCTCACATGACGGCAGTGGCATGTCTGCTTGTCCTTGGAAAGGACACCGGCATCTCACAACAAACGATGTCTTTGTCTTTCTATCTGAAGCATCGGCCTCACTTTTTCTCTCCCCTCGTCTCTCCTTCAGACGTCCTTATCTCCCCCTGCCCTCTCCTCTCTCCTCTCTCTGCCTCCTTCGTCTTCTAACTTTTAACTCAGGCGAAGTTTGTCTGCGGTTGAAAAGTTTCCACTTCTCTGCGAGGACGCGGAGACGAGCGGCTTCGCTGTTGTGCAACGGCGCTTTATTTCCTGACACACACACACACACACTCGCTCATACTTCAGAGTTTTTCCGCTTTTTTCCTTTTTTTCTCTGCCGCTGGTATTACTCAATAGGAGTTCATTCACACACACACACACACACCTGTACCTCCACACACACACATTCCCTCTTCATTATCATAATCATGCTGTCACACACACACACACACACACAGACACACACACAGAATTCCTTTGCTGACTCCGCCCCCCTGTGAAGACTTTCCCCTGGGGCCCTCACAACCTTCCCTCATGGAAAACTACCAGCACGCACACACACACACACACACACACACACACACACACACACACACACACAGGACGAGATGTGTGTGAGTGTGTTCAGCAGAAAAAATTGGGAAAAGAGAGCGATCCCATGAAACCCGGCGAGAGGAGGGGGGTCTTTCTTTATGTTAATCAAATATGACGGAAACCAATCGATCGGTTCTGAAACTCCCCCGCACACACACACACATGTGACACACCGGTATTTACATTCCCATCAGCCCCGGCAGGCTCCCTGACGGTTGAACAGGGGAAGACCCTCTCTCCCTCGGCGTGGAGAGAGAGAGAGAGTGGAGCCGATCCCCATCCAAAGCAACACCACCTCCCGCTGGACTGATCCTCCACTGACGGAGGCTGGCAGGTGCTCCACTGGGTTAATCACCTGTTTTAATCTGCACAGCTGTAACTGTAATAAACTGCCAGAATATAAAGGTGGCTCACTGCAAAATCTTTACACTGTGCAGGAGTTATTCTAGGTTTGCACACAGTGTGAAGGAGCGCATGTTGTTAGCGCCTCCACCTGGTTTCGGTTTCAGTCGTTTGATCCAACTGCTTAATGGTTTCTTGACGAGTCGATTAGTCAATCAACAGAAAGTTAGTTGTCAATCAGTAAGTTCCAGCTTCTCAAATGTAAAGATTTGCTGCTTCTCTTTGTCATTAATGGCAGTAAATTCAGACTCTTTGTCACAGTTACTTCCTGTTTTATTTTGTAGTTCTCTCCTTGTGTGTCATATTTTACTTTCCTTTTCCTGTTTCCTTCCCATCTTTTTAGACTTTTAAGACTTTAAGGTGCAACAGGTGATTCTGGAGGAAGATCCCAGGCCGTCAAATATCAACGCTTTGGGTTGCCAGGTTTGGCGGGCCAGTATTCAACAAACCTTTACTGAAACTTTGTGTCCTTCTTGTCATGTAGTTATGATTTGCATCTGCAGAAGTGCTGCTCAAAGAAGCCAGAAGTCGAGCTTTGGCTTGTTACAACAGGATTCATGCTAACGCTAAAGCACCTGGCATGCAAAGTGGGGAGGCTGTGGCTCAGGGGGAGAGCCAGTGTCTTGTGATCTGAAGGTTGTTGATTCAATTCCCCTGGTCTGCATGTGGAAGTGTCCTTGAGCAAGATACTGAACGCCAAACTGCTCCTGATGTGCTGGTCGGCAGCTTGCATGGCCGCCGCCGTCAGTGTATCTATGCATGAATTACTGTAAGTCACTTTGGACAAAAGTGTCTGCTAAATGTAGGTTTCATGTTAAAAAAGTCGTATCTTGTGTGTCAAATCAGGCTAAATAACAGGAGCTCAGGCTGAGGAGGAACGAGAGGCTCGGGTCCAACTTCAGAGCAGAAAGGCATTTAAAGGTGTGTTTACGTTAAAACGATGTTTAGGCACAAACACCGAGCGCCTCTCGTATGCGGGCGCACAGGTATTTCCACATTGTAGCAACAAACTACACATCGTCACTGAACTGTGCGACTCGACAGACTCTGCAGAATTCGACACCCCGAGCCAGAAACATCCAGTTGGACGAGTCATTTCATGTTGGAGACAAAAAAGCTCATCTGTGAATAAACTGTTTCAAACATCAGCAGACTGTTAGACACCACTTTTATAACAACTGAAGCATTTGATTCCTTCTTTCACAGGGTCAACAGGATGTAAACTGACATTAATCGTGTGTTCACAACACTATATTTAGACGTAACAGCTTTAATTCTGTCCTCAGCTGTATTGTTTCGTACTATACAACAAGGCTTAACATGAGGATTACACACATTACTCACAATCAAATGATACAGATGATGATTAAATGACGAGCTACAGGATAGACTCTTAATGGAAGCTGTCACATCGTCCCAAAGCATCAGTGTTTGACGAGTTGGGAATCCTTACAAACTGGACCTTTAAGGCTTGTTTTTATTTACACCAAACTGGAAATTGCTAAACTAATTTAACAAAATGAGACGCTAACATTTTCAAGCTTTCAAAACATGACATCGGTCTACTATTGTGTCTGACGTTCGAGGTTAAATATCTTGTTTGAGGCTGGAGTTTAAGGATGACATCGTTCATTTTGAAATAACGGCCTGTCGACAGTTTGTATCCTCAAATCTCAGATGAGGACAGACTCTAAAAAAACACACGATTCTGACAGTCGGTCTCTGTGTGCAGGACAAACACGATACAGCATCAACAGAGAAAAACAGCGTCTTCAACAACAAACCTCAGTACAGCGGAGACATTTTGGATGTTTGGTGTTGCACAGTATTAAAAATTGATGGCAGAGGAAACATGCTGAAACAATGGTGAATACTCTACTCTGCTCACTCTGCAGCTCGCACACACACAATGCACCAATCGATCCAGATTAGCGACAACACAATCACACAAACACTGTCCTCATGTCCCCTACATACATCAAACTGGTCTCGGAGCTGCAGTAGAGTACGAGAGGTGGAGCTGTAATTATGACTTGATAAAGACAAATTTAAATGATCTGTGTTAAAAAGTGTGACCTTTGCCTTCAGCTGTATGTCAAACTGAAAGCAGATCCAGAGTTTCTTTTTCTTACAGTGAACTTGGAAGACGGTAAAATCAAAGCTGTGTAATGGCCAGAACGACCTCGCTGTGATTTCAGACTGCAATTATCTCCGGGTCGGTCTGTCCTCGGAGACGGAGAACACTTTCTCCTCTTTTGATTGCAGTAAAAAGGCAACACAGGGCACACAGAGTTTCTGCGGCGTATTTTGTTTTAAATCAAAACGTCTCAAAATGTCAAACCCTCCCCACTTTTAGCTACTTTTGCTCTGCCCGTCAGGCTTTTGCATGCCGGGACAGCACATGCACAGACCTCAAAGTTGGGCGAAATATCTTCTACTATTCTTGTGATCTGTTAAGGATTTTGACAAAGTATTACTCTAAAAGTACACAGTAAAAGTACTTCATATTATACATGCAAGTAGTCTATGAAGTACTTAGTTCAGTAGTATATGATATCTTGGACTACTTATGGAAAATTAGGTTTTTATTGCACCTCAAAGTTGGGCGAAATATCCTTATTCTTGTGATCTGGTCAGGATTTTGACCCAGGATTACTCTAAAAGTACACAGTAAGACGTACTTCATATTATACATGCAAGTAGTCTATGAAGTACTTAGTTCAGTAGTACATGAATCTTGGACTACTTATGGAAAATACGTTTTTTATTCCACCTCAAAGTTGGGCGAAATATCCTTATTCTTGTGATCTGTTCAGGACTTTGACACAGGATTACTCTAAAAGTACACAGTGAGAGTACTTCATATTATACATGCAAGTAGTCTATGAAGTACTTAGTTCAGTAGTACATGAATCTTGGACTATTTATGGAAAATAAGTTGTTTATTCCACATCAAAGTTGGGCGAAATATCCTTATTCTTGTTATCTGTTAAGGATTTTGACCCAGGATTACTCTAAAAGTACACAGTAAAAGTACTTCATATTATGCATGCAAGTAGTCTATGAAGTACTTAGTTCAGTAGTATATGAATCTTGGACTATCTTATGGAAAATAAGTTTTTTATTCCACCTCAAAGTTGGGCGAAATATCCTTATTCTTGTTATCTGTTAAGGATTTTGACACAGGATTACTCTAAAAGTACACAGTAAAAGTACTTCATATTATACATGCAAGTAGTCTATGAAGTACTTAGTTCAGCAGTACATGAATCTTGGACTTACTTATGGAAAATAAGTTTTTTATTCCACCTCAAAGTTGGGCGAAATATCCTTATTCTTGCTGATCTGGTCAGGATTTTGACCCAGGATTACTCTAAAAGTACACAGTGAGAGTACTTCATATTATGCATGCAAGTAGTCTGTGAAGTACTTAGTTCAGTAGTATATGAATCTTGGACTACTTATGGAAAATAAGTTTTTTATTGCACCTCAAAGTTGGGCGAAATATCCTTATTCTTGTGATCTGGTCAGGATTTTGACAAAGGAGTTTCTAAAAAAGAGGACATTTTATTCATTGATGCATTATTTTGAAATACATTCAGGAAACTCAGATATCCAGTACAGATGGATGGTACAGAAGACCGTCTGGGCTTCAGGTGAGGTCTTGAATGGTTCTGTGGAGGGACGGGTTGCTGGGCAGCGTCCCTACCGAAGCTGAGACCAAACTTACGCCCTTGAGCTCATGTAACTCCTCTCCTCTCGCTGGTAGCTGGTGCAAGGAGGAGAGGATTTGTGCTGAAGGGGCCCTCAGGGGCTGATCTTAACAAGGAAAGAGCAGATGGATTCCTCGAACACACACACACACACACACACACACACACTCACGGCCAGAGAAATGGAAATGGATTTGCACTGGGAGCCTCTGGGGGCCAATATGACGCTGGTTGCAAAGTCAAATATTTCCAGATCCCCTCTTGAGCTTCTGCTGCGGTAGAAACCTGAATTTAGATTCAGACTCTGCTGGATCATCTCGCTGGGAACAACACCAGCAACGGATTTGAATCCGGACAAGAACCACACACATAGAGGAGCATGGATTTCTCCCCCGGAGCCCGAGGGAGCGATCTCAGCCTCTTTATGGTTATGGAAGCCAGAGAGATGGATTTACTGTGGCGGGGGGAGGGATGAGAGAGGGCGGCGCTGACGGACACACACGGTCAGCAGAATTGGACGACTGGTTCAGAAAACAGCCTCAGCGTAAAGTCCATACTGTCGAAAAACGCTCCCGAACAGACACTCCTTCGCTATAGAGGGTCAGACGCACACGAAAACAGACGCACCGCTCGCCATCTTAACCCCATTACTCGGTTGCCATGACAACAACCCACACCCGACAGCCATTCCAGCAGTGGGCTACACACACACTGTGACTGCAGACCGTGTAATAATTTATTGGACGGAGTCACCCACCAGTTTGTGCACTTCTGAAGCCTCGAATTCGGCTTTTTCAGAGCCAGAAGTGATGAGAAGGCGGTTCCGGGGAGGATATCCTGATCGGATCAGACCGAGAACCCGAGGACACGCCGGTGGCGACTTGTCAAACACAAGGTGGCCACGCTCTATCGTGAAATCAACATCATGACGACTTGAAACTAGAGACTGACAACATAAACTCAGTGGGAAACTGTTTACTGAGGCAGTTAACCAAGTGAGAACTAGAGTCGTTTTCTCATAAGCTTACATACAATCAGACTTTTTTTCTGCAACCAGTCAACCAAGTCGCCCCTCGCAGGCGATTCGAGGAACTGCGCCGCTTTGGCTTTTCACACCCGACGGCTCCATCTGCTGTTTGCACCGTCTATAACTGACACCTACGCATGAACTCTACACGATCCAGCAGCGCGTATACGGCGTTTAAGCCCGTGAAGAAGAGCGCCAGGCGAAAACAAACATCGAGCGTGTGTGTGTGTGTGTGTGTGTGTGTGTGTGTAGGATTAAGCAGATACATATGATGGCGAGATTAGCGAAGCTGAGCAACGAAAGAACGAGCATCTGCTCATCATCAGCATCTGCCGTCGCTCTCTGTGCTACTTTCTGTTCTATCTACTGCATTTCTATGTCTGGATCGACATACTTGACATTCTGGACGTGTCCACACACACATGTTCCTGTACTGTAGCTTCAATTTTTATTTTATGACTCCACCAAAGCAACTAAGACAAACTGTGACACATTGATCCAATCTGTCTGCATTATTTCTGTAGTCACTCATGTTTAACGGCAAATAAAGAGAAAAAACAACCGTTTCCGCACATTTAAGATGCATTTCCTGAACTAGAAAATACCGTGCATCATCCATCTTTATTTTATTTTGTCATATTGATTTTAATCTCTTCTCACCAGCCTTGATTATCAGAAAAACGTGAATACATTCATGGATCAGGTCAGAAAAAAAGCCTCAATTTTGGAAAAAGATCACGTCAGGATTCGCGGGACGCTTTAACACTTGGAAGCTGAATCTTTTGACGTGGACGCTCGAGGGGAGAAACCGCCGAACAAACATCGTTCACGGTGTGTCGAGGTATCAGTGAAGTGATAATAAAGACTGTGACATTATCTATTGATTGTTCTGCTCCCTGCTGCCTCTGCAGCTCTCTTCCCATCTGTTTGTCTGCCCGTCACTCTCTCACACACTCTTGTGAATGAACACACACACACACTTAATCACACACACAGATATGGGCGCACACACACATAACAGCGGCGCGGCGTGTCATATGGTGTGGGCAGCTGACATTTCACTGCGAGCAATCTGCCAGTCAGCGTTGGACGTGAACACACACTCGGATCTCGTCAGTGAATGAGGGATTTTTATTTGATCAAGTGCACATGTGTGCGCTGGATTACATAACGCTTCATTCCCCGCTCTGACTTTTTGCCATTCAGTTATCCTTCTGTGTGCAATGAATCACAGAGCCGCCAGAGTTTAATACAGCACGCACGTGCGACCTGTTACGTAACGATCTAATCATCGGGTAATTAATAGCAGCCAAAGGAAAAATAACAGCTCGTAAACCGGAGGAAAATATGCTGAAATATCACATACAGCCAGTTTAATGCAATATGTGTGCAATGGAGATACATGTAAAATTTGAATTTGGAAACTAGAATTTGGAAATAATGTGATAAAATCAGGGATTAAAATGAAAATGGAATGAAATGTGTTGCATTATTTTCATATAAAAATATATTTTATTGCATCTCTCAGTAACTGTGTATATTTATTTGATGTTATAGTGAAATAATAATCCACTTTACCCAACCCTGACTCTATAATATTTCCCAGAATGCATTTCAACATTATTTTCAGATAAAGAATGTCTCAACTTGCTGCATTTACTTGTTGTTTTCATGTGTATCTGGGGAACTAGACTCGGACTGGGATCGTATAGTCCAAAAAGATTATGCCCCAAACATTTTTCCTCGACGTTGATGGAAAACATCATGAAGTCAAGGAAAGAATAAGGAATTAGGGAAAAGGCAAGTCTGGTCCAGTGTATCATGAACCAAAGGAAGCATTGAAGCAACTTCCCTTAGCAGTTAGAGGATCCCACCGGCCCGTTTGGGTCAGTCAGAAGCCATCATGTGCAAAAAAACAAGTCTCCTTGTCCAATAAACAGCCACGCTAGTAAGTACTTGGAGATAAATGCCAACATGCTGATGTTTAGCTGGTATAATGTTTAGGCTACGATCTTACTTTAGCTTTTAGCTCGTGACACGGTTAGCGTTTGAGTGAAGGATGGAAGTGAAAGTGAAGGATTGGACAAACTTCACTTTTGACCGAACCAAATTATTACAGGTCATCCTGAGATGGACATGAGTGTCTGTACCAAAGTTCATGGCCATCCGTTCAATAGTCGTTGAGATATTTCACTTAAGACCATAAATTACCTCATGACAGCGCTAGAGGAAAAGCCAAAGATATTAGGGATTTCATGGTATTTTGAGATATTTCAGTCAGGACCAAAATGGTGGACCAACCTACAACACGAGCACGGCTTAAAACAAGCCTGCACCAACAAAACAGCCAGGTTTTTACATTTTAACCCATTTAGGCCGGGAAAGCATTGCCGCATTTCTACCATTAAAACCGGGGGCGCTGTTGCGTAATTCTACCATTAAAGCCGGGAAAGGGGTACGTCTTTTTTCTTACGGAAGGCAGCGATTTCGAGGAGTTTCTTGGCTTCGAAGAAGAGAGCCTCGCTGACATAATTACTGAGGAGGGCTTTGACCACGCTGACCCAATCGACCAGGAGTTATGGTTGAGGCAGATGTTTGAGGACAACGACGATGATAACGACGACGAGTTTGAAGGGTTTGAAAGTGAGTGGAAGACTGACAACTACCACAGTAATCGGCAGTGACTACTCTGACACTGACAATTTGTGTGTTCACTTTATCTAAATAAACTCAATGTCTGAGGAAAGCCACAGGTGTAAGCTCTCAAATACTTTTTGAATTTTGTTTCTATCTGCTACAGAGGCTGAGAAATCAATCATTTAGTAGAATTTCCAGAAAATCTTCAGGTTTTAGGGTTTTTTCTGAAATCAGGTTTTACAGGCATTTTTTCCAGGCGTCTTAGGCCTGAATGGGTTAATGACAACAAAGTGTCACCTTTTTCTTTATCGAGCAACACTGTGGTCACATCATTGTTTAGGTAAAGTGTGTCATCAGTGGTCAAAGTGCCTCAGAGCAGAGCACAATATGGATGTAATCTCACACACTTTACCTTTATTGTTAAACTTAAGAGGAGGACATTATTTAATCTCCTCGTGCTGATAATGTGGGCTTAAAATATTTAATGGAGCTTAGTGAAAGTTCAATCAGGAAGAGTAGCTCTCCATTCAGTCTCCCGTAAAGCCTTCATTCATCACTCCCACGCAGCCACACCTCTCCGCTGCCGTCCATTCATGCTTTTAAATCAAAGAGGAGACGACTGGCCGGGTCATTTAATCTGATCAAATAAAGTTAAGTCCACCTTAAGTCTTCGTCCACCAGAGTAAATAAAAGCACACCAGAACTCCCAATGCATTCTGGGCTTTTTCACTCTGCAAAGAACATTAAAAAAATCTGTTCTGGTTTTTTGGCTGCGACAGACGTAAATCAACATCCATCCGATGAGAACAACATCTGTAAGAAGTGTTGCCAGCGTCTCTGTTGTTCAGTGCTGCAGTGGGATTGTGTTCAAAGGACAAGAAGTTCTCACACATGTTGTTATGTAAGCGTCTCTGCTCCCCACAATGGCAAGATTTACAGAATATGCAAAAAAATCAACACAATCTGGATGTTTTTGAAAGTCTGAGAGAGAAAAAAAGCAGCTGTGGGCGCGAATCGTTGAGTCTTTAGCGTCTCTGCCAGACTCCACTCGGAAAACGGCTAATTTAAGACGGCGTGTGTACGTCTGCACGTCTGCATGTGACAGGTGTAAAGGTAACCATGGCAGTCAGACAGCGGGAGATGTTTTTTTAGAAACAGACTAATGAGGGAAGATAACGGGGGAAAATTCTTTCCTGCCTCTCTCACACACACACACGATGGAAAAACTGACATGGCAGATGATACGTTCTCCCCTTTTTGCTGAATGGTCACTGACAGATTGCATCAGTAAAACACCTCCTCAGCGCGTCTGTGTATTTGTGTTTTTCCCCCTCGAGTGTCGCCAAGAGCGCTAATAATGACAATGTGCCAGCTACACAATGTGTGTGTGTGTGTGTGTGTGTGTGTGCAACACCGCCTAGAGGAAGCCAGAGTTTCACGCTATCATTATCTCTCCTCTTCGCTCGTCGGAGCTGCAAGTTGCTGAGAAGTGGGTCAACGTCGTCTTTAATGAAACCGCTAGGAGAGGAGTGGAGGAACGAAGGTGAAAGTTTGGAATCAAAACACCAGAGGAGAAATATAATAAACATGAGAGAATACACAGTACATTTTATCTATAAAAAGTCTCCTCGATCCACAAAATACACAACTAATCATCTATAATGTGGGCTTCCAGTACAACAAAACAATTCCTTCACTTCACTTCCTGACTATCCACAGGATCTGTATTGATTTCACAGTTATGGGTAAGATTTGATTTTTATCTGATGACAGAAATTCAAGATCTGGACGACCACCAGCAGCTAATCAATTGTTCTCTGGCTCGAGGCCAAAAACAAGGACAATAAAAGTACTAAAATACTTCTTTAAAAGTAGCTGTGATTTCCCTTTTTGCTTTTATTTATATGGATTTGATTGATTGTGTCTGTAGTTTAACATTTCATGAATTAATCAGAGCTACAGTTTAAACTGCTAACAGCAATTTGTACAAAAAGTGTTAATTTCTTTAAAACTGTACCACATTTCATTGTGGATTATATTAATTTATTATATTGCACGGACGGATAGATGGATGCTTATCTATGCCAAGGCAAATTTAGTCATCCAGTAGCTTATATGACGTTTACAAGAACACAGATATACACAAGGATATGAGAATAAAAATGGAAATAGGAATATAAGAGTAAAAACAAGAATATGAAACTAGAACTACTGCAAAGAACCGTCATTATAATGTAGAATATATGTATATTCAAGGAGTCACCACTTTACTTAAGTGTCTGACTGTCAGCGAGGACAGTCAGTGAATAATGCAGCAGTATTGATGTTAATAATTGTTCATGAGTTTATGTTTTGTGGCTGAACAGCACTTTAGGTTGAGGGAACTCTTGAGGAAGTGGTTGGTTTGTTTTACTGACATTGCATTTTCAAAAAAGTTGGAATCTTCTGTTCTGTTGCATCAATTGTAAACCTTTATGAATTGCTTGGGTTTGTTAACTCCAGCACACAACAACAAACTGTCAACTTGAAAAACAATATAACAATGTTCGGGCAGAAACATCCGTCGTTTTATTTCACTCGGAGGAAACAAGCGGAGAGGCAGAATCGAGTGAATTTGTGAGGTGCGATGCAGTTTCTCCTCGTCTGTGATCAGAGAGGAGAGTAAATGAGACGGGTTCATGCGGAGGACAGTTTTGCTGGTGTGTGCGCACACATACACATACACACACATACAAAAATGGCTGCCATGGTAACAGCAGCTCTCGCATCCGGGATGTGAGCCTTAAATAACCCCTGCCTATATTTGCCCGTCTGACTGACTGTCTGTGGATAAATTCTGAGCTGAGCGTCTCGATCCAGCCGAACGAGACGAGTCTCCGTCTCTACAGCGACACTTCTTCGCCTCGTGGGAATCAGAGATCGTCTGCACGCATTAAACATGTATGAAGAGATCTGACATGGTACACGACAACAGTGTTGTTTCTACACCTGCCTTTTCAGACTGATTTCTAGAAGTTTGTCCAACATGAAGCACCAAAACAATCAATCATTCTGCCATTTTTGCTCTGACTGCTCATTCGTGATGCATCATTTTGCCGTCATTTCCTCAATTGAAGATGCAGAATCTCACTGTTGTCTACTTTTATTAGTTTTTAATTATTATTACTATTTTTGCATTTCGCACCTGCTGTCCTAGGAGCAGGTATTTTGTGTTTCGAATAGCAAAAACACACGTTGCAGTGTGTCTGCAAAAGTATTCCACTTCATGTAAGGTCAATTCGATTTCTCCTTTCTACCATAAAGCACTTTCAATGTTAAGCGAACCATCCAGAATTGTTTACGCTTCATTTTTGATCAACTGAAGGCCAAAACACTTTGAAAAACAAGATATTTTGTGTTTTCTGTCCCAATTAGAGTAGACATGGACCGACAAACATGAATACAGCGCCACCTTAAAATCAATAATCTTCAAGTAAGCTTGACAAATGAATGTATGAAACAATAAACTACCCATTAAGAGACATGTTGAACATATCAAACTGGAAAAGGTATATTCATATATCTCCCTGCCTGCCTTTCCATCAATTATTCTCTCTCACACGCTTGTTAATTAGGTAACCTGCCACTAATTAGAGACATCGGTTAATTAAGGCCAACTAACCGCATGGGCTTCACAATGAGCAGCTGTGTTTGAGTGTTTATGAGCACGAGTTTGGCATGTGGTGGGCGTGTAGCTGAACATGCGACCCGAGGGCACACACGAGTCTCCTGGAAGCTGCTGTATTGTACACTTTAAACTTTAAAACTACTACAAGTTGTTTTATTTTGAAGGAAAAGCGTGAGACAGATTGGGAAGTAAGAGTGTGAAAGAGTCAGAGGTGAAGGGTCGGCGTGTTGCAGCAGATGGACGCCAGCAGCGACCCGGTGACGTGACGGTATCTACTGCTCTCCTCACATCTGCCACAACATCCCTCTGAGCGCGAGATCGTATGCAATTTACATCCACATCTGCCGCTAAAGCCCTTTGTGCATTACGTGATGACTCTGCTCGAGTTCAGCGCTGTAAATCGCTCTCATCCCTGCTTCATTCAGGGGCGGCCGACATCCAGTAACAACACAGCACATTCACAGAACTGTAATACCACGTCTAAGGTTTGTCATCGGTGTAATTGATTTACAGTCTGTAAACAGGATGTATAACGTAGGAGTTGGTTTTAAATCCAAATTATTTAATCAAATTTAGATTAGTGATGTCATCAGTGCACATACAAGGCTCAAGAACACCATCAAAGGTATGAATGCATCGACAAAAGTGCAGTTTTAGTGTTTCTACATGGCAATAACGAGCTAAAAAAAGCAAAGACTGACAACAAACTCAATATCCATGACTAGCACTGAAGTCCAATAACAAAGCTCCACTCATGGTCACATCAGGGAGGTCATTCCTCCAATCAACCTCCAGGTTTACCAAGACCCCACCAAAGACTCAAATGCCAATCAATGCGACTTAGCTCGCCTTTTTTGCGTTCCCATTACTGAAATCTGGTACCTGGTACCTGCTAAAGTGGTGCTTTTTTAGTATCACCTCCGTATAAGTTCCAACCGAGCTGAGCTGATACTTCTGTGTGACGTAAGCTGGCAGCCGGCCACTGATTGGACAGAGAGCGACGCCACTTGACGACTCATGACGAGCGCGACGTCCGAGCCTGACACCCGCTACCTTTAAAAACTAGCACCTGCGTTCAGTCAACATAGTGATTACATGGAAGGAACAACGCGCAGGAACACGGCGTGGACCATGGCAGAGGTGGAGACGCTCCTGAGTGTTGTCGCTGAAGACGCATCCAGAACGAGCTTGATGGTGCGACAGGAAATGAAAAGGTGGACGTGTTTTGCGTCGCCCACAGCTAGCCCTGTTTATGTCACTGATGACGACCCGCCCACGTTGAAGAGATACTAATTCTAGATGGAATGGCAAGCGTCTGAAGCCAAACCAAGTAGAGCCACGCTAAGCCGAGGCGAGCTGGTACTGTCAGTGGAAAAACGGCAAAAGAAGGCGTTTTGTTTGAGGCGCAAACAACAGTCAGAACCTTCCTCGACGGGCCTTTCTCAAACCAGAACCACCTCATCCCCACTCCATTTGTTGAGTGTACTCTGCAGTCACACTTAAAGCTGAGTTAAGCTGTATAATAAGGTGAAGGGACGCACTTTCCTTTCTCCGGTGGAGAGAGGAACTGTCATACCTTTCTGTAACCACGGTTTCGTATCAGCATCTTTTGGAAAGATAACTTCTTTTGTTTGAAGGCTAAAGATCTTTTCAGTTTCACTCTGCTGTCTTAAAGTTTCTTGACTTTTGCAACAACCCCTGTATACATACTTTTTTACAAAAGACGGTTGCAGGAAACTTATATTCCTATGGAGCATCGTTTATGACGAACACGACACAGTGGGGTCGGTGAGTCAGCATCGGTGTAGACTCACTGTTGGAGGTTGTTATATCACACCTTCACTCCCTGCTAATTAGTTTTGGGATGGCACTCAATGTGGGAAGAAAGTGGGTATGGAGAGGGTGTATGAGATGGTTTCAGAAAGGCCTATAGTCTCATAGAGGTGACCTCTCGCTCTCCAACACAGCTTATGCTCAAGACTCAAGCTCCTCTCCAAGAGTTTGGTTCGAGACCAAGTGCTTTGCGCAGAGGTGAGTCCAATATCTAGTTCGTTGCGCACCAAATCCGTCCTAGCTCTAGTTACTTCCCTGCCAGATGTTTCTCGTCAAAAGAACCAGTCTAACATGCCAGAGGTCAGGAAAGGTATTTGCTTGCCAATCAGCTCACAATGCAATGCCTTTTTGGGAGGCCCAGATGGCAGACTTTCCATGTAGTTCTTTCAAACTGTGCCCGACCACGACCCACGGGTCAAGGCAGAGTACCCTGGCAACATCCCCTCCAAAGTTCGGGCCGCCGTGGTATTGCAAAACTGATATCTGACTGATCCACACGGTTGTCCATAGTGGAAAGAGATGATACAGCACAGCACTCCTCTGCCCTCTATCAGCTATGTGTGATTGTCTGTTTTCTCATCAGGGAGCCTTTTTTTTTTCCTCCACGTCGATCCACATCTGCTCCTGATCGTGAAAAGTAATATTTATCCAATGCAACATCTGACTCTCATTATTAAAACAAACACAATATGGAGCTGTCTTAAAGGCCAAATCCCCGGATCAGAGTGGATCAGCTACACGCAGCAGAACACAAAATACTGGTCTTAGTTTACACACGATACAAACTGTCGAGAGTAAACGCTGGTGCGGCTCTGAGATCTTACACCCCCCCTGCTGTGAGCTCAGTCATCAAGAGCAACTTTTGATTAAACGAAAACAGCAGAAGTCCTCTTACTGTTGCACGAGGGCGTAAATACAAACAGACTTTTTTTATTTATAAAACGAACTGAACTGTTGCCCTGCGGTTGCAGTGCAACAGCCCGGGAATGGAACATTTTGAATGACGCACAGGCTTGAAGTTTGAGATTGGAATATGAGAGGTGCTGGCTCGAGGAAGAGATTAGAGAGACTGTACTGTAACCTGAAGGTCACATGTTTGATCTCCAGGACAGTCGTATCCCTTCTCAAAGCGTCCAAGGTCAAAAGGTCACAACTAACCCGACCACTTAAAAAAGAAGATTGCTTTCGAGGACTGGATCCAATTAACCTGACTCTCGCCAGATGATGCCTAGCTCCACTCATCCATCTGGGATCGCTCCATTGGAGATGTGTTTCAGAAGGCTGGGCCTTATCAAAAATCCTTGCATATGATTGGATAAACCACTTGTCTGTCATCTTTACTGACGTGCTGCTTCAACCACTCACATCGAAACCAACCTGTGACGTTGATGAGAGCGACGTTCTTTTAACGAAAAAATATTGGGTAGATTGGACAACACGGATGAAACAGCAGCATCAATGTTGACGCTTGCTTCCTCGATGCGAGCCGCCATTGTTGTCTGAATCAAAACAGTCGCTTCTCCGCTACGTCACATCTATGAAACTCCCGCCCGGCGGTCCTGATT
This sequence comes from Lagodon rhomboides, assembly GCA_039737535.1. Lineage (NCBI taxonomy): Eukaryota > Metazoa > Chordata > Actinopteri > Spariformes > Sparidae > Lagodon > Lagodon rhomboides. The sequence goes on along the minus strand of CM077807.1, from coordinate 14,543,934 downwards.
AGCTCGACCATAAAATCTGGTGCCGAAATCCCTCCCAACGGGAGCGATCCCAGATGTATGTGAGTGGAGCTAGGCGGAGCTAGGCGGAACGAAATGCATCTGGCGAGAGTCAGGTTAAGAACCAATTGGGTTAGGTGGACAATCTGATGATTTCAGATCATGATTGATCTGGAGGCCTCATCACTCTACGTATAGATTGGGGGTATTTAGTGTTCTCTTGCAGCAAAGATAATACTTATAATGTAACTAAACAATTTAAATGAACAACTCACCAACAAGCTTCATCAGGCTTTGGACACTAACACTTTAGAAAAATCCATTCATTGTTCTTTGGTCATCCCCAGAAGTATCGAATATCACCAGCCTTATATAAATACTTAGAAGGAAATGCATCCAAACTTTAATTTACAGATTGACTGATTCATGAAACCCAATAGATTCTTCTGCACAGAGAGAAATTGTCAGTTTTCAACAGAAGGACCGAACAAGGACACTAAATTTCCAATCAATCGTTTCACACAAAGCTGCTTTTAACCACAAAGAAAGTTATTTCAGTGCCACGGCCTCAAGTACAACTTAATCTGGGACAAATGTTGAATCTCAGCTAAAATTTATTCTCAGGAGGAAAAAAAATCCAATAATCATAAACTTGAAAAGCTTGAATACATGTACTCCTCTATCTCTCACACACATACACACAGATGTTGTTTGTATTTAAAAAAAGCCCTCCTCCTGTCTTTCCCAGAATCCCTTGTTGTTTCTCCCAGCACGCTCGCAGGTTGCAGGGAGAAGAGGGAGGAGCTAAAATGTCAGAGGTCACCTGACAAAAATGTTCGATCTTTTATCCTCTCTGCATGCCTCTCTCTATCATCTAGCACCTCTCTACCTCCCTCCCCTCTTCCCAGTATACATTCGCTCCGCTCTCCATGTGTACGTGCGCTCCGACACTCTTCTTCTGGTCTCTGGGGTCAGAAACTTTTTCACCCTGGGACCAAAACGCTTCGACGGATTTCCAATAAAGAAACCAGACTTTTTCCGCTTGATGAGTTCACAGTGACATGCAGCACACTTTTGTCTGCTCCCAAGCCGTGATTTAATGCAATTGAAGTTTTCAGTGCTATAATGAGATGTCACTTTTTGAAGGGATGTCATCTGACGTCCCTAAATTCAAATTTAATCTTCTTCTTCTTGAAAGGACAACGGGTCACCAAAGTCCTTTATTGGAATTATGCTCCCCCCAACCACATCACTTGTAGTTTAGATCATTTTTAAATTAAATTCTGTTAAAGACTTTTTCTGGAAATAGAGACAAAGCAGTTCTAAATCTGGATGTTGGCTCTTGTTTTGTCTTGTTTTCAACACTTGACAAATGATGATTCAGTGATTACTGACGTAAATTCTCCTGCCCTCCTCATTTAGGGAGACAAAGGTCAGAGTTGTCTGCCTCAGAGACCAAACTTCCTTAATCTATTTCCTTTCTATTCTGTGGAGTTCTGACTGCTGTTGTCTCAGGTCCAGTGATTAATCCTCTTACAATAAATCTCTAGCTCCATCTAATGGATGATTTTGTGCAAGACAGTTACACTCAGACACATTTATATCTGTGTCTATGGGGGTGGGTTGCCTGATTTCATTCAGGGTCATGCAATCTATGCATGAAAGGTTTTTTATTTTATATTCATCCCCAAAGTAAATAGTCAGAAATGGGTTTTTCTTTCTCTACGGAAAAACAAATAATACCTGTTGAGTCAGTTTGGTTTGCTTCACTAATAGAGTTTGTGTGTTCGGTAACAAATGTTGTGAAATACTTGCCTGAAAATGCTACAGAATTAAAAGCTAATTTATTTCAAAAGTGGATTTATAAGCGTACTTTAAAATTAGGTAAGTCACACTTATTCAAAACTTAAAAAATGATGTAGATATATTGACAGCGCATAAATAATACGGTGTCTCTCCCATCTGCAAGCAAAATAAAACTCCTTGTAAGGCAAGTGAGCTGTGCGTCTCATTCCATTTAGGGATGTTAATGATTAATCAGTTATTGATTATTCGCTGGTTAAGAATTAAACCCATTAAAAATTTACTAACCGACAATCAGAGTTATCCCTAGTTAACAGCAGTTTCCAAGCTGAAATACACAATTCCACTACAGTGGCAGGTGAAGCGACATGGGAATGTGAGTTTCCCAAAAACTTGATACCAATCCAAGCTCAGCCTTGACCTGAGAGATACACCGGGCTGCATGCTAACACTAAACCACTCTGAGACAGTCGGCTTAACACTTGGATGCTTTTAAAGTCACGTAAGGTGACGTTGCATCAGTTGTACACCAGAGTGTGTGCGGTGATAGTATGAAGCAGAATAATCGCATTCAGATCCGGGGATGTTCAACCTATTTATCCATTTTAGGTGTTACGTGCTGCATATTTAATTCTAGATCTAGTCTCAAGATTCAATTTAATTATGATTATATTGCACGAAACTGCTTTATAGTCTGGTGGTACAGTGGGTCAGCTGAATTTTGGCTGAACATTTTTGCATTGTCCAACTTTGTGGAGAGGAGCTTGACTGAACAGAAAAAGGGGTTGATTGACATCACGTTAAGAAGCCTGCGGTTTCAATCCTCTTCAGCGTTTGATATTGAAACCCAATCTGAGGACAAAGCGCAGCACTGTGCTTTTGACGGTCATTGTGCCTAACAGCTGCAGGGATGACTGCCTGGATGAGAATGTCAGAGGTACCAGCAGCCCTAAATGGAGCCACTTCTGTGGTGTGAGTCCTCTAAATGACTCTGCTATTCATTTAGCAAATTGTTTACCGACACATGCTTGTTGGTGGTGGTTATTTATTTCTTTTAAACTTCATTTCTCTGAATTATATCTGTGTTTCAGATGCCAACCGTTGCAAAGTGACTGAAGCTATGTGACCAGCACTGAAGGTCACATATCTATGACGACAGTTTGCAGTTGTCTCACCAAAACACTCCACTTAAAGAGATATCTTAGAGAGCTATCGTCTGAGAATGCAGGCGATGAGTGTCCACACCGGATGCAAACTTGTCACGGTGGGAGGCCATTGTGAACTGTGTAAGAAATAGAAACAATGAGTAATCCCTCTTTCACTTGGTATTTAACAGCTATCTGCTCTTTCAAAGTAGCTGAATTAAAATAAGCAGTATGAGCTTTTTATCCTTCATGTTTGAAATGCAGATGAGCCGTTAAAACTGTTTCCCAACACCCTGATAGTGAGGATGTCTCTTGCCAGATCATAATGGGCTTAAATGCTTCTAACACTCGAGCAATCGTTTCCTTATCAGCGCCCCATACATCACTGAGAGCAGCCTCAGCTTATAGAGGCAATCACTCGGCACATGCCATGGCTGTAATGGTGTGTGACACCATCTCTGTTCTGTTTTACTTTCTTGTCTAAGCTGCAATGACCAATACTGGTCCAGCCTTTTTCGACGGATGAGAAAAGGCTCAATGGTCTAATCTGAGCTAAATGAACAGCTACCTATTAGTTCACTGATATGAAAGGTTAGTGGCAGACTTTTATTTGAAATTGATGACTAAATCGAAGGCCCAAGTCAAGAGTCAAGTCCAAGTGCTTAACTTTGTGAATCTTTTCCAAGACAAGCAATCACTTGTCTTGTACCCACAATGTTTTGTGATTTTAGCATCCAAAATTTCAGTTCAGTTTTTGCTTAGTGTTCTATGTGTAACTTTCAAATGTAATAATCTTGTTATCTAGTCTGTTGGTTTCTACTCGTAGGCACGTTAATAAATAATTCGTCAAACCACACCAGACAAAATTAATCTGATTCGCATGTCAAGAAGTCGCTCGACTTAAGAGTGTGTCTAAGTGAAAATGTTGTCATGCTATTTTACCTCTAACAAAAGATCAACTTTATCTCTTAATCAAATTATTTCAAATTAGGCCGCTAATATTCTCCCTCAAGGCCACTAAGAGACATTTTTGATATAAAAAGTGTTGTGGGTAATTATGTATGCTTTGAAATTGTATAGATGCACAGTTGTTCCAAAACCTTTTGGCTTGTGACCCCTTTAAATACGGCCTGTTCATCTTGATGAATTTAAGAGGCCTTGAGGGGAAATTATCAAGCAAAGTGACTTACCTAATAGTAGTTCTAGTGATAAAAACATATATGTTTTGTTTCCTATGTCTTCAGTCATCTTGTGACCATTTAGTTTCTTCTTGACTTGAGTATTTCTACAATCCTGCCTATGGCCTGTTTGGGGATCTACAAAAAGCCTAAGGAGCAATTTCTTGGTGGGTTTAAATATATGAACTACTCTTTTATTTCGTGATTTTGAAAATGTGAAACTAAAAGTACACTGGAAAGGTAAAGTATTGGAATTCCCATTGGGAATTTCCAAACACAGATGGGGGGGCCTCCCTTGTGTTAAGATAACTATGTTCCCAACATTTTTGTGATACAGTCTCAAACATTGTGTTACAATTTAACCATAATAAATCCTTATCATATTGATGTCACTCCAAATTGTCCCTATTTATGGGTCATCGTGACTCATGACTCAAGGAGCTCCGGCAGGTGGGGTGTCCTTTCTCTTTTGAGGTTTAAGTCAGACTATCTGTTAAGCTGAGTGATCCATCGCAGAGCTCGGCCTCCCCTCTATCTTTAGTGAGCCACCGTCTGTGAATGGAGAGCCTAACTTTATCTCGCCCACTGTCATAGAAGCTGCTGTTATTTTTAGGGGGTAGCTTGCAGTGGCAGCAGCTGTGAAAGCATTTAATGCCCCCCCACCCCCATTCCAACTCTCTCTTGCTCACTCTTTAGCTGTTGGACAATGACAGTATCAGAGCTGACGCACAAACCAAGCACTTGGCTGAAAGACAGTGGTGATTTTCCTCTCTGCCACCTGCAACCAAACGCCAATTGGAGGGGACTCATCCAAGAGAAGATACCTGTGATTACAGGCCACCCAGTGTGAATGGAGGACTTAATTTTTCTCACGTGCTTTGACTCTCGGTGACCAGGAGGTGTGTCAAAAGTCTCCCAGAATCTAAAAGTAACTAGCCAAACAAGAAAGGAACAGAGCTGAAGAGTCTCAGTAAGATCTACAGAGCAACAGAAGGAATATCGGCCATTTCTACAAGTCGAAGAATAATTTAAAGAAAGGCCTATGGTCATATGAATTTACTGACGCCAGCTTGAACATTTTGAGGGCATCAAAACATCAACGAGATGTTTTGAAGTCTTTTAAACGACCCACAGAAGCGGTAAGTTTATCTTGTGAATAGTGAAAAGTTTTATGAGCTCCCCATGTCTAGATCTTGCTTGACATTCCAGGCTTGCTTAAGAAGAATTATTTCCATCCATGCGCCCACAAAATGCTCAACTAGTCGTAAGACTTTAGAAATAGCCGACATGCTATGTGAAGAACTATTTTCTAACAGAGACATGAGCACATGTCTATATGGTCCATGCTGTTTCGAGGATGTGCATTAGATGGGAGTATGGCGCGTCATATAGCAGGGATGGTTGCCATTCTTTTAATGCCAAAAGAGAGATGGTGATAACATGATGGTGACAACATGACGGAGATGTCATGGAACGTGTTTTTCCAATGGTGACTAGAAAGATCAAATCATAATCCCTTAGAAGGCAAGAAGTTTTTACCAAGAAAGAAGAATTTCGTTAATAATGACTGACTTAGGACCAACAATACAATTAATAGATAAGAAAGCCCACCAGGAAAGATGCAGTTGACATACATATTCGATACATATATACAAAGTGACTCCAGGTGTGTCACTACACAGTTTGTGTGCTATGTGGCACATGGTCTCCAGTGTCTGTTTTTGGAAAGACTAATTTATAAATACACTCTTCAATGAGTTACAGCACCAGCTGTGACACAACTGAGATAGTTTACCTTGCTCAAAACCTTCTTTACTAAACCACCAAGCATGTGATAAACACCTTACTAAATCTCAAAATCTCAAAAATCTCCCAAAAGCTCCATTTCAACCAGTATTATGTAGACATTTAGTATTTAGATTGTGATGTCAAGAGAAGTGTTCTTGGCAAGGTCTTTGTTTTTTTGGAGTTCCCATTGATTGCCTGCTAAATTATACTTTTTCTACATGTTACAGCCTCTTCACCAACGAAAAAGGCTCTAATCGAAGCAAACCCACAACAAAAGACGTTTCTTCATTTGAGAAAGGGTGACATCACCATGGATATTTTTGGAGGTGCTCCTCGTGTTTTGGGTTACCCACGCCCTGTGTTGGCCCAGTGCGGCACAGTTGCAACCCTGAGGTGTCAAATCGATGGGGATCCTCGCCCTGACGTGATCTGGGAGCGTAAAAGCATCCAGATCTTGTCTGATGGACACTACAAGCTCTCAGAGGAAGGGAAAGCTTACCTGCTGACCATTACTGGAGTGACCCCACAGGATGCTGGCCAGTATATTTGTAAAGCCAAAAATAGTATAGGTGAAACCTATGCAGCAGCCTCACTCAAGGTGGAAGGAGAGGCGCAGCCACAGGAAGGGGGGCAAAGGCAATTAGGGGTCAATGGTGTGACGCAACCAATGAAAGAAAATGGAGAATTGGAAGGACACATGAATGGCTACTGCACAGTGCAAAATGGTGATCAAAGAAAAGAAAATGGAGAGGTGCTGAATGGAAAACACCAGTGGAACAACAAGAATGGTGTAAAACCAGAAGAGGTAGATTTAACGCCTGATGATAAACCGCGATTCCTCATCAAGCCCCTTTCTCTGCGCGTGGATCGAGGAGAAGATGCCGCCTTCTCCTGCAAAATCTGGGGTACTCCTCTTCCTGAAGTAACATGGGAGAAAGATGGGAAGAAGCTGAATGACATCTTCGAGAGTGCACACTTCAGTGTGAGCAATCAAGATGGCGGCTGGTTCCAACTCAAGATCTACAGAACACGCATGCCAGATAGAGGTGTCTACACATGCAAGGCCATCAACAGCTACGGTGAGGCCTTGGCCGGCGCTGTCCTTCTTGTCGAGCCCGTACCGGAGCGAGAGGAGAGTAAAATGTCCTCAAATAGCCACACTAACAGCCAGTGGTCCCCAAAGCACAGGGGTGGGAGGCTCAGTTTGTTGAGGCTTACAGAGGAATCAAGTGTCAATGCTTCAAAAGCCAAGAAGTTTGCAGTGGCAGAGGGGAAACACGCCAAGTTTCGTTGTTTTGTGACAGGGAAGCCCAAGCCAGACATCATTTGGAAGAAAGATGGGGTTCCCTTGGAGCCCGGGAGGCGTCATCTGATATTTGAGGACCGAGAAGGATACTACACGCTGAAGGTTCTGTACTGTAAAGTGCAGGATACAGGGCTGTATGTGTGTGCAGCATCAAACGCTCTTGGGAACACCCTCAGCGCTGTTCACCTGTCTGTCAAAGGTAGGCCATACCTGCCTGTGCTTTCAAAACATCAGGTTTTCCTGCAATTCCAACTGGCTAAACACACAGATTTTTAAAATGTTATCCCTGTTTGAAACACCAATGGACTTGATAGATGGATGGAAAACCAATGCTTATATGATCCAAAATATGAACAACAGTCCAAACTGTGCCAGTTACATTTTTGTCATTGGGAGTGATTATTTTCAAAGAAATAAGTGGTCAAATAAATAAATCATTGGCTTAATGATTTCTCCAACCACATGGATAAAACATTAGGGTCATAAGCTGCACTTCTGTGGGCGTATTGAAATGCATGGCATCACCTTTTAAAGTGGTTAATCATTTTGTCCTAATCCCTTTATAATGGGCAGATAATTCTCAGGGTCACATACCTTTTCATATGCACAGTGCTGCAGTGTGCCAGCTGCCTCTATCATAAGAGTCAGTTTAGACCTGAGGTCAACATGCCAGTCCTTAATATACAGATAATATGAAGTGGCACTGCAGCAACTGGGCTGGCTTAGAAAGTAATCAGTGGTGGCATGAGATATTCAAACAAACTGAAAGAGTTTGCACTAAGTTTGTGCCAGAAAGTGTCTATCAAAAATGTTACAGTAAAAGCTTGAATCAAATTCATATCACTTACCTAAATCTGCTGTTATTCCCCTTGTTCTTCAGGCCCAGCTGTGCGCTTTACACGTCCATTAAAAGATGTAGAAGTGAGGGAGAGGGATGTGGCCGTGCTGGAGTGCGAGGTGCCCAATGAGTCAATTCCATCTGCCTGGTACCTGGAGGACCAGCGGCTGATGCCCAGCAGTAAATACGGAATGGAGCAGAAAGGAACGAAAAGAAGACTGACCATCCATGATGTTGGGACAGATGACGATGGAGTGTATCTCTGTGAGATGCCTGATGGGGGAAAGAGCATTGCTGAGCTATCAGTTAAAGGTTAGTTGTCCTTAATGTGGGTGTGCAGTTTTTTAGATTAGAAAGACAAGAGAAACTTGAATGCATTAAAGATTAAACATTAACCATCTCGACTTGCATCAGTTTAATTATGTCATGTTAGATGATCTCTGGATAATGAAGTCCATTTAAAGGTCATAATCAAAATACTTGTCAACTGGAAAGAGGAAACTAGCTTTTAAGCTTGCCCTAAATAATTAATTAGCATTGTAGAAATGTTTTAGCCTGATGTAAAGTTGTAAATCCACAATAGATAAGAGCTGAATGTTGAGCATAAGTGGAACAGAAAGTTTAGCAATACAATGTAAATAAAATATTTTATCTACTTACAGGCACTATTGTTCGTAAACTTCCCCGGAAGCTGGAAGTCCTGGAGGGTGAGAACGCTGTGTTCTGTGTAGAGGTGGAGAGCGACGATATGGAGATCCACTGGTTCAAAGACGGTTTTAAGCTGCATGAGTCTCACCAGACGATCCTGAAGTCTTTCGGCAAAACTCACATTCTGGTCTTTGTCAACGTGGCCTACCAAGACTCAGGGGTAGTGACGTTTGTCGCAGGAAGATCCAAGACCTCATCACGTTTGAAGGTCAAAGGTACATTTAGGAAGCACTAATGTATATGTTGGTTTCCCAGTTTCAAGCTAAAATACTCGTATTACATACTGGATATTTTTTTGACAAAACCTTTGTGACATTTTGTGGATTAACTTTTCTTGCAAATGTCTGATTGAATTTGTTCATACCCATCATATTTTTGTCCTCTCTGTCTTTTCAGCCACAAGACATTGCCCTCCCATCTGCCCCGTGGGAATCAAAATGGACTTGGATCGACCCAACAGTGCCCTGCTTACCTGGACGCCTGCGCCCAACAGCCAGACCTCCACCCGATCCATCTTTGTCGTGGAGAGACAGGAAGTGGGCTCCCAAGAGTGGCAGAAGTGTTTCACCACAGAGACCACCACTTCCGCCGAGATCGCCGGCGACAGCGTGCAGTGTGAAGGCGACTACCGGTTCCGTGTCTGTTGCATTAACAAGTATGGGCGGAGTGGCCATGTGGAGTTTCCCAAAGCTGTCCATCTGGGTGAGGAACCTACTGTGAAACAGAACTGTGTATCTAACGTAACAAGCCTTTGACAGCAATGATATAAGAACACAGAATCTTTTATTAACTTGTAATTCTGCTTTTTCCCGTTTAGTTCCTGGGCCAAAGATTCACAGAAATCTCAAAGGCTGTGAGGTTATGGAAGGAGAAGACGCTCACTTCTCCATCGAATTGTCTGCTACAATGGTTGGAACCTGGTTTCTGAATAGCGCTCAACTGCAGCATGGTGGACGATACTCAATAAAACAGTCCCAAACAAAGCACTCATTGACTATCCATGAAACTAGCACTTCAGAGGACACAGCAGAGGTCACGTTCATAGCCAATGGAGTCCGGGATTCAGCTGTACTCAAGGTTAAACGTAGGTTTAAAAATCTGTTATTTCTGTTAAATTTAGCACGTGATGGATGCACTTATATGGTCTTGATTTTTTTTATGCGTATGTCTTTCCAGCTGCGGTGGTGAAATTCAGCCCTCTGTCAGACTCAGACAGCAGTAAGAGGGTGGACATTGGTGATGCCATTGTACTCTACTGTGAAGTCTCCCACCCCAGCGCAAAGGTACAGTGGTTCAAAGATGGCAAGGAGCTCGAGGTAGACGATGGCCTCAACATCCAATCAGATGGGAATATGAGGAGGATTGTGATTCAGTCAGCTGATGAATCTCACTCTGGGGTCTATACATGTGAAACCACAGGAGATGCCATCAAATTCAACGTGAATGTTGCAGGTAAAGGGTTGTTTGACAGTGGATAAATTTCAGGCCTTTGGATTTCAATGAGTGTGTTTTTTAAACGTATTTTTACAAGAGCTTGTTTCAACAACTACTTAAACTATGGTTTTTGTTTTTTATTTAACCAAATTCATCATCTTGTAGCTTCGGTGCCAGCATTTGACATCCATTTCTCCGACCTCGATTTTTTTCAGGTCCTCCAGTGGAGTTCACTCCGGTCCCAGAGGAGGAGCTACATAAGAGCAGCATGGAGCTGGACCCAGTGGTGCTGCTCTGTCATGTCTCCACAGATGATGCTGAAGTCGTGTGGTAAGTCAGTTGGGGAGTGAATACCTGTCCGAAAAAATGTATAGTAATTAATTGTAATGATTGCTTGTGTGTACTTTCCCTGGTACACTGCACTGAATAGATGCAATAAAATGTACTTTTACAACAGATGAGCCATTATTCAAGTTATGAGTTTTATCATTTTGTATTTAGTTTACAATTTACAATTGTCTGTGTCTGATTTTGGTGTGTCTTAGGTATAAGGACGGATGTGAGATCCAGCCCAGTGACAACATCACTCTGCAGGCAGAGGGAACCATGAGGAGGCTGATCATCCGTTCTGCAGAGGCCTCAGATGCTGGCAGCTACACCTGCCAGGCAGGAAACAACAGCATCGACTTCACTGTCAATGTCAGAGGTACAAGAACATTTCCAACTCCTGTTGGTTCAAGTACTGTTTAAAGACTTGTATACGTGTACATTTAACACTCTGAACTCTCTCTACTTCTTCTAACTGCAAACGCAGAGCCTCCAGTGATGATTGTCGAACCAAAGGATGATATTGTGATGGAGAGCTATATCTCAGAGGAGATCCACCTGCAGTGTGAGTTGTCCCGTTCCAGCGGGAAGGTGCGGTGGTTCAAGGACGGCCAGGTGATGGAGGAAAGCAACAACATCCAGCTGATATCTGAGGGTCCTTACAGGAGGCTGACCATCCTCAACGGCTCGGTGGAGGATGGCGGAGAATACGTTTGTGAAACAGATGGAGACTCTGTCTTTTTCCAGCTTACTGTAAAGGGTAAGGCTGAACTTTCCTTTAAGGCACAAATCTGATTATACCTACATCTAATACAATTGTGCAGAATCCCTAAAGTATTTAAAAGGATATTTACATCCTCTTTTTCCAGAGCCACCCATAAAAATTATTTCACCAAGTGAATCAGAGTTGGAGCTGACCCACTTGGCTTCCGAAAGGCTGGAGCTCAGCTGTGAAATCTCTCATGCGGATGCCCCTGTCCGGTGGTACAAAGACAGCCTGGAGGTAGACGAGGGTCCTAACTTGATCCTGGAGGTAGAGGGGGCCAAACGCCGACTGGTTATACCATTAACCACTGTGGACGACACAGGGGAGTATATATGTGACACCGAAGATGACTCTGTGGCCTTCCTGGTGACTATTACAGGTAGGAATGAGGACATAGGCACAATAATAAATTGAAACTTAATACATTCATAGAATTTTTGATATAATTTTCTATCTATAATGTCCTAATTTTTCATTTAGAGCCACCAGTAACGCTTACTCGTCCAGAAAACATGCCTGACATACTGGAAAGTTTTGCTGGCAAACCAATAGTGCTGGAGATCGAGGTGTCACGGCCAAATGCCGAAGTCAAGTGGTGGCTAAATGGCAGAGAAATAGAGGAGAGCAGTAATGTCACCATCACAGAGGATGGGCTCACCCATCGTCTGACAATTCACTCACCCACCCCAGAAGATTCTGGGAAATATACCTGTGACGCTTTTGATAATAAAATCGATTTCCAGGTCAAAGTTTCAGGTAAGAGGCAATGTCATGTCAGCTTTGGAGATGATTTCTGTCACACAATGCGATTTTTGACTGTCAATATGTAATTCTGCTTCATCAGAGCCTCCAGTGAAGATCCTGAGAAAGTCAGAGATTAAGACAAATCTTAAATCCCTGCTTTCTGATGACATTGTGCTGGAGTGTGAGCTCTCAAGAGCCAATGCTGTTGCCAAATGGTACAAGGATAACTGTCGTATTGAGGGCGATGAAAGGTACTGCGAAGAGGAAGAAGGTGCTTTTCGCTCGCTGGTCATCCTTAATGCTGAACTTGGAGACACAGGAGAGTATTTTCTTGATGTCGGAGATGACAGTATCAGCTTCCAGGTTACGGTAGAAGGTACAATTGATTTAGTGACTTTTCAATGAAACAATTAGGTTTAAAGCTGTTTCTTAAATAGATCACCTGTCTCCTCTTCTTGGCCATAGAGCCTCCAGTGACAATCGTGGGGAACTCAAATGAAACTGACTATCAGGAGATGATGGCAGGGGAAGACCTGATCCTGGCCTGTGAAGTGTCCCGTGCTAACGCCCCTGTCCAGTGGTACTGCAATGACAAGTTGCTTACCAACGACTCCCGTACTTACATTGAGAGCCACGGCACTCTGAGGAAAATTGTCATCTCAAATATCCAGCACTCAGATTCTGGGAAGTATGTGTGTGATGCTGTGGATGACAAGATGATCTGCGTTTTTAAGATTAATGGTAAAAACTCACAAGACATCTTGAGAAACATGATTATCAATACGATCACAAGATTGCCTAATATATGACTCCATTTCTTTCTCTATCAAAGAGCCTCCTGTCACGTTTGTGCACAAGAAGGATGACATTGTTGTGACGGGTTACGAAGCAGAGAGCGTGACCTTGATGAGCTATGTATCTAAGGAAAGCGCTCAAGTGCGTTGGCTGAAAGACTGGTCACCTGTTGAAGGCGAGCGTTTCAGAGCACTCGTGGAGGGCCATGAGCGCACTCTTACCATTGATCCTCTGAGGCGCTCTGATGCTGGCGAGTACACCTGCGATGTGAACACGGACCAGATCCACTTCAGCTTGCTGGTGAAAGGTTAAAAGTTATTTTTTATGTTGTCATCCGACAACTTCACACACACCTCAGTTTGGACTTAAGAGCCGTATTAACTTTGTTCTTTTGAATCACAGAAATGAGAATCAAGTTTGTGAGGCCACTCCGAGACACTGTGGCCCACGCTGACGGTATGGTGACACTTCGCTGTGAGGTGTGCAAGCCAAAAGCAGACGTCCAGTGGCTGAGGAATGGTGTGGAGGTGGTTCCAAGCCGGAGGTTCTCCATCCGGGCGGATGGAGTTGAGCGAAGCTTGACCATCCACCGTTTAACTAGGGAGGATGCTGGGGAGTATGCCTGCGAGTCAAGAGATGACCGGACCGCTGCAATGCTGAGAGTAGAGAGTAAGTATGCCTGGGCTCAGATTTTCTTTCTTTTCTTGTGTGAGGTAGCAGGTTCATAAACCTTCTTGTGTCTCCTCAGTGCCTCGAGTGGTGGAGTTCCTTACAGAGCTCCACAACACCACTGTACTTGAGGGAGAAGATGCCACCTTCAAGTGTGTGGTTTCCCCTGAGGATGTCCAGCTGGTCTGGATCATGGACAATGAGCCTATCACCCTGGGCGATCGCTTCCAGGCAGACCAAAACGGCCTGTGCCACACCTTGGTGGTCAAGAAGTGCCAGATGTTGGACTGTTCGAAGATTACAGCTGAGGCCGAGGGACAAACAAGCAAAGCCACCCTCAAAGTTCAGGGTCAGACCATTGGATGTAGCAGAGAATATGGTTTGTTATCCGCATTCCCAGAGTTCCTTGTAACTTTTATTTCTGCCTGGTATTTTCAGAGGCTCAAGTCATGTTTACAAAGAAAATGGATGCAGTCATGGCAGAGGAGTTAGGAGACGCCACCTTGGAGACGGAAATCAGCCTTGAGATGGGAGAGGTCCAGTGGATGAGGCAAGGGGTGGTCATTCAACCAGGTCCCCGGTACACACTGGCCCAGAATGGCTGTAAACGTTCTCTGACCATCCATAACCTGACTCTATCAGATCGGGGAACCTATCGCTGCGAGACTCTGCATGACCGGACGCAGGTCAAGCTCAATGTAGAACGTAAGTGGTCCGAGGTGGCGTGTGGGTGGTTTGTTGCCAGAGATGTTTAGGCTTGAATAGTGTAGTGCTGATTGTTAAGTCTCATTCCTGAGGTCGTCAAAGCTTACATTAACCAAAGCATCAGTACTTGAAGACCTGGAAATGAGACTCAACGATGTCCACTTCCACCCAGAGCCCATTTTTATATTTCATTTTGTGACTTACAGATCAAACATTGAAGAAATGTGATTGTCAATGATATAAAACGGATAAAAGCAGCATCACATTTCTCAGAAAATGGAACCATTAAATCATTGCACAATGAATAAACTCAGTGATTAATAAAGAAACAAACACATTAGTTGGTTCAGCACTAATAGAAATACTATCCAAGTAGTATTTTCAAATACTTTCTAATGTTTGGAGTCCAAACAGAACATTAAAATGAGCAGGAACTATTGCAGAGTCAGTGAAGTGTAGCACATTGCTGCTGGCATCTCATCCGACATGGATGAGTTCTAGGAAACCGAAGAACAGTAGATCCTTTGTGTTTTTCACAGTAAGTCATAGTGCAAAAAGATGCTAAGAATAGCAGGGCTAGACCTGTATGTGTGAAAAGGTTTTTGAAACAGAGCCATGCTGTTATACAATAGTGTGCTGAATGACAGAGTGACAATGGACCGTGGAGCTCCAGTAGGTGTTGTTTTTGTAACGTGATAAACTGAGCCGAGTCTATATCTGAACCACCTTTTGTTGTCCTTGAAACACAGCGTTCTTTCAATGTACCGTGAAATTGTTAAAGAAGTGTGGTTATATTTAAAATGCATTATATTCAAATGGATTTAGGACTTATCTGTCAAATCCATCTTTTATGAATGACTGGATAGTTTTATTTATTCCTGATACCATTCCTAAAAAGCACATTATTATATAAACACTCTCTCAATACACTCCTCATTTCTTCCAATCCAGCACGTAAAATCTGCATCCGTAAAGGCCTAACTGACCAAGAAACCTTCGAGCGAGAGACTGCCTCCTTCGAGGTGGAGCTCTCCCACACAGACGTGGAGGGCATCTGGCAGAAAGACGGCATCCGGGTGAAGCCGAACAACCAGTGGCGGGTGAGCACCAACGGGCTAGTCCACGGCCTCACCCTATCCAACCTCACCCTGGAGGACACGGGCACTATCGTCTTCTCAGCTGAAGGGGTGCGCACCACTGCTAGGCTCACTATTAAAGGTGAATACTGGCTTGTGGAGTTCTGTGGGTGCAGTTTGGTATGGATAAAGGACAATTTGCGGTTTGTTTTCAAGCATAATGGTATTAAATCATAATTTGTTTTACTGTGGACCAATAGGAAACCCCTTTAAGACCGTTTTAATACAATTCTGGACTCAAACAAATTGATTGTGATGTAGTGCTCACACAGTTTTTTGAGAAATCTAACCATATGAGTAATTTATTAGGTTGCTGATTTGTTGGTTAATTGATTGAATTTGCTAAATTGACAGAGACTCCGGTGTCTATCCTGAAAACCCTGACTGACGTCCGTGTGGAGGAGGAATTTCCTGCCACTCTGGAGTGCGAGTTCTCCAGACAAATCATCGAAGTCAGGTGGTTTAAGGTAAAATAAACCAGGCTCATTGTAGAAAAAAGGCTTTAAAAGATTTACAGGAACTGGTTTTAGACGTGTGAGGAATACCTTCATCTCTTTTCTGTGAATCAGAATGGGAAGGAGCTGAAGCCCGGGAAGAACTGTCGGATCTACTCCATGGGCCGGAAGCGGTTCTGTCAGATCATGCAGTGCTCCCTGGCGGACTCTGGCACCTACACATGTGACGCCGGGGAAGTCAACACTTCCTGTTCACTGGAGGTTTATGGTAAGACAGATGTTTATGATTTCAGGGCTCCTCTATGTTGTTTTGTGTGTGCAAGTACTGAAACGGTGAGTGTGGCTTATCATACATCTCCATCTAGTGGTTGTAATGCTTATCATCTTTCTGTTTTTCCTCACCTAACAGAGCACAAGTTGGAGATAGTGCAGGATCTGGAGGACCTTTACATTAAGGAGGACCAGAATGCTGTCTTCATGTGTGAGGTGTCTCTGGAGGACATTACCGGGGAGTGGAGCAAAGACGGCCACAAGATCCGGCCCACGAGCACCATCAAGATACGCACTGAAGGTCAGAGAAGGAGATCGCCTATCACTGATCAACCTAAATAGCTCCTAGATCAGGAAACAATGCAGGAAAAGTGTGAAAACATGGATGTATGTTATGTTGAATGTCTATGCCTTCATAAGCATGCAAGCTCAGAGACTGTTAGAGTTCAATTTTTTTTAAATCTGCTATCAAAGTAGTGGTCCTCCTTCAACTAGTGCACGAAGGAGGACCTCTGGTGGACATAATAGGGAATAGCAAGACCTTGGAAGGAGCAGAGAACAACTGTGTAAAGTGAAAAAGGGAAAAAAACAGCCTCTAGATCAGCTTTAATGTAGAGAAATTCTACAAGTCTGTTGTTGTTTTCCTTCAGGGACCAAACACTTCCTACTGATGTGCAACGTCAAAGCTGAGGATGCTGGGGAAATCCGCTTTGCAGCCAGGGATGTTGAATCTACAGCATACCTTGAGGTAGAAGGTAAGTCCACACTAAACTCTTTTTGGGGGGTTTAACAGCTTAAAAAGGTTCCAATAACAAATCTGAAAAATCTCTCTCCTGTTTTAGAGCTCCCTGTTTCCATTGTAAAACCCCTGCGAGATCGAACAGCCCTGGAGAAGCACCGTGTGATCCTCGAATGCACCGTGACCTCACCTCGCTGCAGCGCCACCTGGTACAAGGGCAAGGAGGAACTGGTTCCCTCGGATCGGGTGGAGATGCTGGCCGACGGCTGCTCCCTGAAACTGGTGATCAATCAGGTGACCGTGGAGGACGAGGGAACCTATAGTGTCGAGGTCGGGGAGCACACGTCCAAAGCCAAACTGATGGTGGAAGGTGAGTTGGGATGTCCAGACTTTATTTCTTATTTTCCTTCATACCTGGATAACTCTTCTTTCTCTCCGTGCTGCTGCAGCCCAAGCCCTTGTGATGGTCAAAGAGCTGGAGGACGTGGAGGTAACCGAGCCTGAGCCTGCATCTTTCCAGTGCGAGGTGTCCGTCGCCATAAACAAGCCTCCCGTCTGGACTCTGAACGGAGAGACCCTTCAGTCAGGCCCCTCCGTCCGCCTGGAAGACCACGGGACGGTCTACAAACTCACCCTGAAAGACACCAGCGCGGACATGAGTGGGGTGGTGAAGTTTACCTTGGGCAAGGCAAAGAGCAGCGCCCGGCTCAGTGTGAACTAGAGGAAGGTTGAGAAAAGAAAGTGACTGCAAAGAGGAAGTGACTGCAAAAACAAGTACTGCTCATCATGTTTAGGTGATCCGCATTTCCCTGATTGGTGTTTATTTCAAAATGAGGTTAGAGTAAGCATTTTAAACCTTGAGTCAAGTTATTCCTTTTTTACAGTTTAGATATTTATTTGCCTGATTACGATGTACAACCGACTTCACATTCTTGTATGCCGATTCTGATGAAAATCCCCCACCACCACCAAAATAAAACAAAAAGTAACAGTGGTTAGCGTCAAATACATGTCATTAATGTTTTCTGTTTAAGGAGGGAGTCCATGAGAATCCACTGGAAAACAGTTTTATAATATCAATGCTACACAGACCTGCAACGATTAATCGATTACTTGCTAAGTTTTCAAGAAAAACCTGTCAAAATTATCTGATTTCAGCGTCTTAAATGTGAATATTTGCTGGTTTCCTTCCTTCTCTATGCCAGTAAATTGAATATATTTGGGTTGTGGACAAAAACAGACATCTGAGGACGTAATCTTGGGATTTGAGACACATTGACCGTCATTTTTTCACCATTTTCTGACAATTTATAGGAACAGCTTATTGATTATGGACCGATTGATCAACAATGAAAATAACCATCAGCTACAGCCCTAATGCTAAATCAACAGTGGTACTTCTGATTCAAGAATAATGAAACTAGTGGTGACTTCAAAATACAAATATTCAAAAACGTATTTAACTCTAGATGTTAAAAACAATGCAGTATCCCAATGATGGACTGCTTTGTTTATGGTAATATAAGCTAATAGTCCTACCATCACTGATGATTTAAGCTAGCTAATCAATGATGTTACATCTTTAGCAGTACAAACTTTGACATTAATCCCCCTTTGGCTTATTGGATATGAGAAATTATTATCATAACAGTTTAAAACCACACTTTTCTTTTTTTCTATGCTTTGCCCTGATAAAAATAAACCGCTTACATTCTAATTTACCCAGCTACCTAGCCGCTAGCCTCTCCAATTAGCATAATAACATGCGACTAGCTAACGCTAATTTAATTTAGCAGCTTCAAAAAAAAACATTTATTTACAGCTAAAATGAGAGCAACTATTGTACTTACATTCATTAGTTGTCCAAAACACGACTCCCGATGAAGTATGCTGGTTGTGTAAGCTAGCAAGTCACCTGTTTAGCTAGCAGTTTAGCTAACAGCTAGCCTGATGAATGAAAAACATCACAGCTAGCATAGTAAAAGTTTCGGTTTTACCTTCTCACGCTGCCTCCAGCTCACAGAAAACCATATTTAAGGAATATATATAGAGTTATGATGCTGTAACACATATAGTCATATTCACATATTGGAAAAAATATAGAGTTATATAGCTTTTAAAAAATGTAGCTTGCATCCGTCCACTTAAACTTATCTAGAAGGAAGAAATGCTCAACAAAAACAGCACTTGGACCATCTTTCATTTAGCATTTATGGGGAGAAAAATGGCATTATTACATAGAGTCCATATATAATTTGGTATGATAAAACAACAGGTCAAAAAAAAAAAAAAAATTAGGTTACATCTATTCAATCATGAGTACAGTAACATGAATATTCCATATATTAATGAACATTTGTTTGCTTTATTACTGTGCAAAACAAAATATACAAACCTACTGAATGTGTGAGAAGTACAGTATCAGTGAATGGGCCCCCGGTAGTGACGCAACACTTGTTTCATGTGTAATCAAATGACTCAAAGTTCCTATAAATACTCCTGTTTGCCGGTGAAATCTCAACTAAACCAACAGTTATCGGTAATTAACCTAAATCGAGACGTGTAATGATGGCTTATGTGAAACAAGAATCAAAATAATCACCCCGTTATGTGCCTACAACAGTCAGACGCTATCATTTTTAGTCACTTGCTGGTGTTTCTGATCCATATATTACGTATTAATATACGAGGTAACGACCAGGTCTTTGCACAAAACCACAGATATTGTATCGGAGGACCACTCCTGGGCAAAATTGAAAAAAGAGAATCAGTAATTATCAAGAAAATAAACAGGCTAATTTGATTGACAATGATAATTTGTTAAACATA
Organism: Lagodon rhomboides; assembly: GCA_039737535.1. Lineage (NCBI taxonomy): Eukaryota > Metazoa > Chordata > Actinopteri > Spariformes > Sparidae > Lagodon > Lagodon rhomboides. The sequence goes on along the minus strand of CM077807.1, from coordinate 14,524,302 downwards.
GAAAATTATAACTCTTAATATGAGTTGCCCCGTCTTGGTAAAGTCACATCACAAGCCTGCCGCGGAGGCTCTTCGTCAAATCCGCCGTTTCATTCATCAGTGTCAACACGTGGTATTGTCAACGCGTACGAGGAGAGCCACGTTCTCCTTAAAACAGACCGGACCGCGAAGGGTTCAAGTCGCTAACACGTAGAGCTAAAAAAAAAAGCAATACAGATTCAATGCGGTCGATACGATTTTAAAGGACAATTCCACCCTCACACAGCTTCGTATCACTTTTTTGATACACTCTGAAACACACACCCTGACATCGTTCCTCCATCCTAGCTGCACTGGAATTCTCTCAACGCTACGTCACGTCCAAACCATCCACTCGAACAACAGAACAGGACCCAGAGGTGCACAGCGGGTCATTAGTTGGGTGGATTTCTCCTTTAAATCTGGCCTGAATTAACCCACTTTTCTGTTTCACAAAAGGTGCTCACCACACGAGGCACGACACGTCACAAATCCTCCCCTCTTCGACACACATTTTTATTACAAAGTCCTGAAAATTGTTTCCAGCCCATGTGTACCGCTTCGGGAAAAAAAACAAAAACAAAAAACAAACAACAACAGACAACTCTGAAGCTTATGAAAACCAAACTGTAACTTTCACAACCATTCAAAAAAACAGTCCGTAAAATGCTGTGTGAGATTCAAGTTTTGTGGCTTTTTAAAAACCAGGAACTGATCCGATCAGACTCCGATCGTGGTCCTCTAGTCTCTGGACTGTCGCTGACATCTAGTGACACACGGGCGCAGACACGCTGCATTATGGCTAAAAAAAACTGGGAAACCCTTGTCCGATATACATAGCAGCTGCTCTTCGATGTTCATGTTAGTGTCAGGTTTTTTTGGGAAGAAATACCACGGTCAGCATCTGTTTCAGTGCTGACAGGACTTGGGGACAATTTTTTCTTGAAATATACCACATTCTTTTAAATGGATGCGAGTGGTTTACATCGACACTCCGAAAGAGATGACTGTGCTACACATCATAGACTATACTTGTAAAGTGCTGTCCAATCATTTTCTAACAAGCAAATTTAACAACGCCTGATTCAATCTGACATCACAACCCCGCCCGATAAGCTTTTTTTTGATCCGATTCATCCGTAACACTGTCGAGAAGATTACTCAAAAAAAATACCTGATCACATCGCTCTAAAAAAAGACTAAAATGACACCCGAGGATCACATGCTCGCGACTGCAGACTAATAGTGTGATAGCTGACGAGATCAGGGCGCGTGGCGGAGATAATGACCTACAGTACGAATACACCGTCTGTCAAGTTTCTGAAAAATTCCTTCGCACTCCTGCATCTTCTGCAGGATCAGACGGCTGAAATCCACGAGAGAAAGTCTATTTCCAGTACCCGGGTCTGCGTCCAGAGGATTCCTGGCTACAGACATCTGCTGTGTCAACCGCAAGACTGTCCATCCGTTCGCTCACATCAGCCGGTTCATGGCAGGCTGATGGTGGAGAAAGTTACAAGGCACGTTTCGGGGCAGTTTTCTGTTTGACCAGAAGGTGGCAGTGACGACGGCATCAAAGTCACTCGAGATACTGGGAAGGTGAAGGCTCTGGCGGCCGTGGAGCAGTCAGTGTTCTGTTGGGCAGTGGAAGAAGCTGGTGCTGGTGCCGGAGCCTCGCTGGTGTGTGCATTTATTTTTTTTTTCCGTTGTTGTACGTCGGTTTTGTTCAGAGCTGAGATGAGAAGTCGAGCGCTGTTAGCTGGCGGCGCCTTGGTGCTTGAGGACCGTGTAGACGTTGTCCACTTTGCTCAGCCTCTCGAAGAAGGGGATGAGGTCCAGCAGCTCGGTGTCGGACATGTCGTCGAACCACGAGACCACAGGCACCTGGAGGGAAACGCAGAGTGTTAGAGACCACAACGAGGAAACTGTTCATGATGCACACTTTAGTTGTCTGAGTGAACTCTACAAAGCCGTCATTAAGTGAAATCAAGCTCTAGGGGCTAGAAGGAAGCCACAGTTGATAGTAAACAGAGGTGAGTTAAGGTTTTCTGACAAGTCGATGTGCGTCAGGTTGAAAAGCAGAAGTAAAAGAGACGAAGCGGTGACGCAGCAGCGGCAGTGTGTTGGTGACAGGACGTTTCTATCGCGGTTTCAGACTCGGTTTCAGAATCGTCACACCCCTGGTTAGTTCTCTTTGAGGCGACAGCAGCGCTGATGTGTTGTCCGAGGACACTCACCGCGTTGTCAGGGTGGAAGACGTAGGAGGCAGGCGAGTTGTCCACGATGATGACCTTGTTCAGGTCGCGACCCAGGCGGCTCAGGTCCTTGACGTAGTTGCCTCGGTGGAAGACGCAGGACTCGCGGAACAGGCGGCAGCGGAAGGCGCCCCACTTGTCCAGGAGGTCGGAGACGGGGTCTGCATACTGGAACAAACATACCACGTGTTTTATGTTTCATTCAAAATGTGAAAATCTTTAGTTTCCTTCTATATTTTAAAGTTTCAAGCGGTTTCTCACCTTGGCTAAACTGGCAGTGAACAGGACGCACTCGAACAGCTCCCCCATCCTCTTCAGGAACTCGTCGACGTGGGGTCGCTTCAGGACATACACCTGGAGCACACGGGCATTCTTAACACCAGGCTCCTTCACGGCGTGCATTTCAAAATAAAACCTGTTTCTACAAACTGTGACGATATTATCTAAAGGTTCACTGGGCTGTATCATGGATGTACTAGACCGGTTTTACACGAGTCAAAGCATTACAGGAAACTAAATATAGATAGAGCTGCAGAAGTAAAGTCCTGGTCTTGCTTCCCCTCCATTTTTTCTTCTTGCTGCAGCGCCGGCGGTTAAGGGCAGCGTTCCTGAACCAAGTCATCCGGAATAGGCTGTGCTTGTCTGAACAAACCTATCCTGGATTACTTGAATCAGGCCCAGAGCCACAGCGTGTCTTCCATCTCTGAGCAAGCAGCCGTCTTTAAATCCCTTAAACGCCACCTACCGCGCTCGGCAATTTAAACTCGGGAGCTTAAAGGATGACGAGGCAGAGTCCGGTTAGATGACAAGCTACAGAGTGAACATGTTTGCTGAGGTTATTGAGTGATGCCACCGTTATTACCTGGTGTACCGTTCCATCTATTTCCACAGGAATGATGAAATCTGCGTTGTTCACGGGCTGTTGGAGGGACAGAAAAGTTGCTCTTAACCAACAAGAAGACGAGTATATTTATGTTTTTCTACTACAGGCAACAACATCGAGTCACAAGAAGGTTTACTTCTAGGAACTGAGACACTGCAGGCCTTATTATATGAAATATGACTGGTATTATTGTAGGACAGATGCAGGTAGAGACAAACAGTCTGCAGTGGAGGAGCGGCGGTGTTTATTTGGGTTTAGGAACCAGCTAGTTTGGGTTTGGCATTTGCCAGCGATGACAGAAATGTCACCGTCTGAGCCAACAACAACCAGATGGGGGGAAAATGTGGACCGTGTAGAGTGTTTTTACTATTAAACATAACTGTGTCATGATGTAACGTGATCTCAGGGGACAACTATGAGCTTTTAAGCCCTTGCATCATCGAGAAAATTAAAACGGACACGCTTGCACAGAGCTGCTTGTGATTAACTCTTACCTTGAAGGAGCTGTGAACTAACGTCTCATCCAGATCTATGACCACACAGATCTTCCCGGAGTCTTTTGACTTCACCGGAGGCAGCAGAGGCTTCACCTGGATCTAAAAACAATCCCACAAAACGAATATTTGAAAGATGACAAAGTAGAGAAATCTGTCTCCAGCACATCGATCTTTCCGCTGCTGCCAAAACAGGACAGAAATGCGAGCGGCGAGACGACGGTAAACACACCTTGGAGACGGTGCCGTTCTCTTCCACCAGCAGAGGGGCGTTGTTGTTGACCGGCGGAGGTTCGGGCTGCTCCCGACAGAGGCAGCAGAAGAGGCTGGACAGGAGGCCTCGGCTCCTGGGCTTCTTGGAGGACAGAGAGGGCGAAGAACCTGGAGAGAGAGATGGAGGTGATTTACAAAAAACTCTCATGTGTGACAAAGAAACAGCAAATCCATGGTGGATGTTGTGGATGTGGATGTCTTGTAAAATGACTGAAACTACCATCTAAATCATTCAAAATCCTGTCAACGTGCTGCCGTCTGGCGAGAAAATCATCCTCAGCACATTTATATTTATTTATTTGTAGGTTTTGGACTGTTGAACATTTAAAGACGGCATCTTAGACTTCACTGGTTTGTTTGATTATGTTGTAAAAAAAGGAATTAAACCAACCAACACTTGATAGAAGGGGCAGTATGGAAGAGTTTTAGCCGAAAACGTTCAAAGATTAACCAAAATTATCAACAGACTGAGAAGACGTAGCAGTTTTGACACTATTATGTCTATGTATTGTGTTGTGGGGATATCTACTGAAGTTAACAAGCTAACCAGTTTTCTTTGGCCCGTCCAAAATCTGCTGCAAACCCTTTTAAAACGAATCCGATTAAACTTTAACCCAACAAAGCTGTCAACCTGCTGCCGTCTGCTGAGAAAATGATCCTCAGCACATTTCTATTTATTCATTCATATGTTTTGGACTGTTGAACACTTAAAGGTGGCACCTTAGACTTCACTGGTTTGTTAGATTATGCTGTAAAAAAAGGAATTAAACCAACCAACACTTGATAGAAGGGGCGGTATGGAAAAGTTTCAGTCGAAAACGTTCAGAAATTAACTAAAATGATCAACAGACTGAGAAGACGTAGCAGTTTTGACATTATTATGTATGGAGATATCTACTGAAGCTAACCAGTTTTCCTCGGCCCGTCCAAAATCTGCTGCAAACCCTTTTAAAACGAATCCGATTAAACTTTAACCCAACAAAGCTGTCAACCTGTTGCCGTCTGCCGAGAAAATGATCCTCAGCACATTTCTATTTATTCATTCATATGTTTTGGACTGTTGAACATTTAAAGGTGGCACCTTAGACTTCACTGGTTTGTTTGATTATGTTGTTGTTGTTTCAAAAAAAGGAATTGAACCAACCAACACTTGTTAGAAGGGGCAGTATGGAAGAGTTTCAGCCAAAAACGTTCAGAAATTAACTACAATTATCAACAGACTGAGAAGACGTAGCAGTTTTGACATTATTATGTCATTAGTTAACAAGCTAACCAGTTTTCCTCGGCCCGTCCAAAATCTGCTGCAAACCCTTTTAAAGCGAATCCGATTAAACTTTAACCCAACAAAGCTGTGATGCAGCACAAAATCAGATTCCGGCCTTTACAAAAGGCAGAAACATTAAGCTGTGGTAGCATTTTAGCTCCAGTCCTCGCACACGACGACCCGACTAATCACTAACACCCTCCATCATGTCAGCGAATGTGTGAACACCGTAACAAAACAAAACCACATCCAGCAGCTTTCCTCATACTTTGGTCATGTGCACAAATCTTCCTGGAGAAGTGCGCTGTCGCTGCCAGGAGCTGTTGCGTAACGGCCTCTGAACAGCTCCGACTGCCACCAATAACCTACCTACAACCAAAGAAAAAGTTGCTTCTGTAAGCAGGCGTCATAAAGACATCGTAAGCACATCAGGAGTTCATTGTGTAATGCAGTGTGCCAATCAGAAGAGACACTGACGACATCTGAAGTCAGCAATATGGAAGCAAACGGCTCAAATGGTAACAGACGTCCACTTATGTTCCGTACAATCCGTGTACGTCGAGCAACAAATGACTCTGAATCCAAAACAAGTTGTTAAAGTTCAGCTAATTAAAGGACAGAGTGACGTGCAGCTTTAAAGCATCTGTGCTAAACGAGTTTGACTTCAATTTTTCCGCCACTGGCTGCCTTTTTTTCTTTTTAAATCAACATAACAGAAAAGGTACGGCTGCCCAACCGATAATGAAACAGACTTAACTCGGCGATGTGGAATGAGGGTTTAGTCTCACACCCGCATCTCTCGTCACCGCAGTGGTATGACAGAGCAGGAAGTGTTTATCTGCGCCGATCAACAGGTGGAAAGCTCAGTCACTACGTTGTTTATTGTGTCGCTTTATATCTACAGTTGATTAAATCATATACAGTAAGTGGGAACTTAAAAACTCATGAGTAGTTTTGGAAAAAGCCTGTTATGTTCCCACAGGAAAAGACGATCTTTAGATGTCTTCCTTCAGACCAGACTTTGTTTCTAGCCTTTGCCAGGGATTTAAGATTTCACTAAGGCTTAATGTCCATAAACGTTTGTTTTAAAGGCCTGACAAAAAAACCCATCAGTTTTGTTGTACTGTCTCTTTAAGGCCCCCGCCTCCTCTGATTGGTCAGCTCACACACGCCTGAGCCAGCACCTCTAACAACAACAGAGCAGCTGTGTTAGATCATTTCTTAGCTGCTTGGCATTAAACCATGCAGATGTGACGAGACTTCTTTGACTTACATCATCTTGGAGAGTCCAAATTATGAAATATTACACAGAAAAGCAGAACTGCACTGTATTGAGAGAAAAAGTGAGACCAAACCAACTTTTGAGGAAAGATCTATTGTCTAAGTACGAGTTTTTTTCGTCATTTCACTCGTGACATCATCTTAAAAAGGTTAGCAGGCTAACTGGCTGACCGAGATCACTTCTTTGAAGGTTGTATCAGACGTTTTAAGCTTTATTCAGCTCAGTTTAAGGATCGAGGATTCAGTCTACGTCAGTCGCTGCTCTCACAAACGTTCGTCGAGACAAAACCCTCCATAAACCCTCCGATCGACGCTCCTCCTCACTCCTCTGCCCCGCGTCACACTTTGTTTTGGCCTCCTTTATGCCCCGTCCTCCCTCTCTCCGTCTGTCCGGACGTGACTGGGCTACCAACACACAGGCCTCTGTTGTGCACCTCTCGCGCCTCTTTCATTCCCTCTCCGCCGGTGCCCTCCTACTGCATTTGTGGACTCAAACCCCCGGCTGACCCTCCGCTGGCCTCGCCGCCGCGCTCCGGCCAAAAAAACAGGAAGAGGAAACAGACGGGTATCAGCGGAGGAAGCTACTTGCCACCGTGTTTTAGCGATGAAGGCTTGTGAGTCGATTTCATGTCAAATCAGGGTTTTAACGGCAGATTTGTTGTCTTTAATTTTTATGCGATTGCGAACTCAGACAGCCGAAAACCAACAAAGCTGTCACCTTAAGCAAGAAGAAGACTCTTTGGTGCATTTATTTACTCCCTCAAGTCTCAGTTTTTCACAGAGCGCGCATTAATTCATAGAAAAAGAAGGCAGGCGTTATGAAGATGGCTGGTTGGAGTTGGAGTTGGAGTTGGAGTGGAACATACTGCAGGCTTCTAAGAAAATATCCCGACTGCTTGTTAAACCTGAATCATCAAAAAAGGACGAGGCTCAGTGCTGTGTCATCCTCGTAAAGGTTTTTATGTGACCAAAAGGTTTGTGCTCTGGGAAATTTCCAAGCATTTCATTCCCCGTGCAGCTGAAACAATGTTCGGTTGCCGTTGTGTTGGTCTGAAAATAGAGGCTGATGCAGATTGTATGCACTGTCAACAGGGTGACCGAAGCGTTGGACATCCTTGTTTTGCTCACAAACAAGTCTGAGGGAAGATTTGTCAGGAACTTTAATCAATTATTCATTTGTTTATGTCATTTACTCCGGTCAAGAGGGCAAATTCTCACCTTTTAAGGAGCCGGAACAGACAATATTTGGCTTTTCTGCTTGGAAAACTACCGAAAAAAGTAAAAATCACACATTTTCAGAGGCTGATAATCTTCAAAAGCAATTTGGAATGAAAAACAATCACATTGGGTGTGGGTTTAAAACCTTAAAGCTGCTGTAGGTAATATTATTCCATTAAAATTGACCATTGAGGACCAATAACGGTTCCTTTAAATAAAGAAATTGTGTTTTGGGAGCACTGTGTGAATCAAACAGCAAATCGGGATTAGCTAACACATAACAACAGGGCTTGCTTCCCCTTCTAAGGCCAGAAACATCCACACAAGTGAACATTACTGATAACACCTGGCCCAGCTTATGCCAAGTGGAATTAACGAACGCTAGTCCTCAAAACTGGTAGGCCGGTTGTTTTGAGCAGAAGTGACCCCAAACCGAAGAGGGTCAGCTTTCTCTTGTTGGACGCAACAGCGTCGGCTCAAACTGGAGCTTGTTCGTTATGTTTTCGGGTGATAAAACACAGAAAACAATAAAGCCTGACATTGATCTTGCACAGCTTGAAGCATCTGCCTTACAAGACACATTGAGTGGGTTGCCGACGATGTCAAAACAGCGCCGACGCTCTGCTCTGGTCGTTTCGTACGTGATCGAAAGAAACTGATAGCTGGTTGAGGCGACGGAACAGAGAGTTAGAAGGTAGAAGGTTTTGCATTGTGTACGTTCGAATTGAACTCAAGCCACAATGATTTCGTTACATCTTTAATATGTGTGGGCCTCAAATCACTTCTCACCTCCTTCAACTGAAGAAGAAAAGAAATGAATCACATCCTTATTGTTCATAAAACCACTGTGACTGAAGAAGCAGCAGTTTAATTCTGCAGTATTCTAAGTTGTGGTTCTGACATCGTGTTTAACGACACTCCAACACATCTGGGCTTCAAACAAAGATGATGAAACGGTCGTGTGATGTGTCTCGCTGTGTAAACTCAAAGATACTGACACTTAAAATAATACGTGAAGAGCTTGTGTAGGCTCAACAACAAATACACAAGCAACCACAAGGCGTGAGAACCACAATCAGCTGGATCAAAGTATAAACCGAGTGTTGCCGGCCGAGCAGAGCAAACACAAACCTTCGGTAATCGTGACTGCTGCTTCCTGAACATCACCTGTGCTGCGACTGAGCCAGAAACGCAGACTTTAACGTGTTATCTCCTGTCCTATCGCTTACAGAAAATTATTAATTCAAACACCGCATGACAACTCACATTCCATACGCTCATGATAAGATGCTCGGCCTTATCGGACCATCAGCCCAGGATCCATTTTAAGGGCCTGTGTGTCCAATAGTTTCCTGTAAAACGCTTCCACTCCCATTTCTGATCATTTCCTGAGCTTTAGTCATATTATAAATCTGTCCATTTATCTGTGGCTTCTATGATCTCAAGCATTAGGAAACCAATCTTAACAACGCAGGAACCTGAAGCGTGTCTGATGCTGAACTGCAAATTGTTTTTCAAATGCGTCTTAATCAGTGACGAGGATTCGACTGTTTTTAAAAGGATTGAATTCTTTGAGACGGCTGTAAGACTTTCATGTGACAATAAAACTCTCCAATAAAAACACACTAATGAAACTTGTAAGGTTGGTTAGTGATGTTAAAGTGATGAACCTGGCCTGACTTGTATTCACCAAAGAATAAAAGCAATAAGAGCAACAAAGGAAGGGTTTCAGGAACCTGATCTGATGTCTGATAAGACGCTATATCCGCCTGTTTTACTGAAGATCTGATCAATGAGCAACGTTTGGACGCAGCGTTTCAGAAGCGACCACTCAGTAATTAGTGGCAAATGAGGAATTGGCCTCACTGCAAATAGGACTGGGTGACAAATCAATATTTTGCATTTAATGAGACCATGAAACAAGGATGTGAAACAACAAACTGTAAAATCAACCACTTGTAAGGTACCTAAACCACAGATCTGACTCCTGAGGCCTTTATCGTCACATCTAAACTGTTACTTCAAATGTATGTAATGGTCACTAATTGCTAGCTCCGTCACACTGTTGGATAAATCCCCAGCTATTTTGATAAACAAAAAAAAGGTCCAAGTTCTCTGCTCACAGCTCCTTAATGTGAATATGTTCTGGTTTATTTCCCTCTCTGTGACAGTAAACTGAATATCTTTGGGCTGTGGACAAAACAAGACATCCGAGGACGTCCAAGGATGTTTTATAGACCAAACAACTGATCGATTATCAGGAAATTCAGCATTCAGAGGGTCTCTAACCCGGAGTTTCCTACCATCTCTGACCTTTCGCCCCACTAATCGATAATTAAACACAATCATCAGCTGCGTTCCTAGAATTCAGTGTCCAGCGGTGCTCATTTGTGAATAAATATATGCCACAATCAGTCGAAGAGATCAACAACTCCTTTGTCAGCATGTTAAGCAACACCTTGTTCAATCCTGACCCCAGAGTTGAGAAACACTTTCTCCATCATCAGAGACGGCCTCGCGTGACAACACATTCATCTGCAGACTTTACTTTTAACAACAATCAGCTTTGAACCACAGACGTTGAGGTACATTATCCGTTGCGGAGGGTTTTGTTGGGTGCTTTTTCGCAACCTGAAACTGCAGTCAAACTGAAACTAAAACTTGTCTTTTGATTTGACGCAGCTACAAAAAAACAAACTGCATCGATGTATTATTTTCTACGTGTCGCCGTCTCTTTGAGCCGCACAGGGTAAACAAGCTGTTTGCGGACGGCAGCTGTGTGTCACACTGAGTTCATATGTGCACAAAGCGTGGGGACAAGCTTATGCAACACATCAGGCTACTACTACACGTTTACAACAAGGCTTGACATCTCTGCTTATCTTTTAATGTCAAATTAAGCTCGACCACATGTATATCTGTGTGTACAATACGCCTGATAGTGTCTTTAACTCCAGCCACAACTTAAATATGTGCTGTTTGCTTTACATGTGACACCGGGCATAAAAAATGTGAGGCGGCAGCAGTTTCTCAGGGATGATGACCGACAGGCCACCGGATTATTCAGTAACCTGCATTTGCACTCTGCGGTATCTCACTGGTTTTGTGTACAGTGTACAGAAATCCTTGTGAAGCGAACAGAGGGGGCTGATTGAGTGAATGTTACATGGTGGAAATCAGGATTTCACAGGCCTTTCATTAAGTTAAGAGAGGAAACAGAGGAGCTCTGTGATGAGATAAGTCCTGACAGGAAAACAGAGATATAAGGAGAGTTTACAAAAATGTTATCTATTACGTTCTCTGTGTGAAAATGTCATCTTAGCAGTAGATATTTGATTAATCATACTAAAGCCACGAGTAAACACATTTAAAAAAAGATGGATTATGTAAGAATTGGTCACTGGAGAAACTGCTAACTGCTGCTAACTGTATACTTTTTATTCATCCTTGACTGCAGCTACTTTTAGCTCAGTTATCTCTGTTAGCCATGCAGCTAGCATGCTCTGCAAGCTCGGAGTAGCATTATGAAGAAGGACAGGTCTTGGTTAGCTGTTAGCATGCTAACTTCAGAAGATAGCGCTTCTACACAACACATACACGTTGTTTTTGTCCATGTTTTGGACTAAAATTCTCACATACAGCACCTTTAAATAATGTTTTACGCAGCTATGATAATATACTTTTCTTTTAAATTAACATATAAAGATTTAAAGGTGCAATACACAGTTTTAATCAGAAGATAAAGATCTTGATTGACTGATTTTAGTTTTCATGACTGAATAAACAAACTGTTCTACTTTGTTTATATTTGGCGGACCCTGCCACCAAAAACTACACAGTACCCCTTTAATATTTAAAACGTTTTGAACTAAATTCCTACATATGGCACCTTTAAATAACATCTTTCGTTTTCTTATTAACAGATGAGGATTTTGAGGCGACTTTAAAACATTTTCCTGCTCTTAGTAAAGTATAACAGCCGTGTTAATCAAGCTGTGCTACGTCACTTCCTTTACTTTCATCACAGGCCGCAGCCATAATCTATGCAGGACACAAGAACAGTGACAGTTTTAGTGCTTTCACTTGTTTTCAGACCGCTTCCCTCCTCACAGTGTTGTTATATATCTGTATATATAAGTGTGCAGCAGGGTTTAATGTAAAGGTGTTAAGTAAACACGGTTTCTGTGTTGAGGGTCGTGAACTCACGCAGCTGCAAAACTTTTTTTGACATGAGTGCAAACTCCCCCAAAAAACAACCCAGCGCCACTTACCCCTCTCCCCCGCGGCTTTGCTCCCCTCTTCATCCCGGCTGACTTGCGTGATCACTGAGGACGGATTGTCCATCACATCCAGGTCTGGTCCGGAGCTGCTGACCCCACACTTTAAACTTCAGAGATTGTTCGCTCGCTCGCTCGCCCGCCGCATTAAACTTAACATGAAGGGAAACGACGCTGAGGCAGCCCGGAAAACATCGCGAACAAAAAGTCGGCCCTACTCTGCCTCCATTCCGCGCGACGCCGCCGTGCTCCGCTCGCAAAACCCGCTGAAGTTCGAGGTCTGAAAGTTGTAAAACATTTGTCAAGGAGATGGCAACTTTGATTCAATATGGTGCTCGACTCCGCTCGCAATTTCAAGATACAAACATGGAGGTTTCAAGGCTTCCCATTTCACTTAAAGTGGCGCAGTAAGGGGATGGCCGCGCGCTGCGAGCCCTCCCCCGGCCGTTACACGTTTGACGACGGTCCCTTAAAGTAGCCTGCAACAAAGTTACTCCAAAGTTAGCTAGCAGGCTAAGCTAGCCACGGCGCGCTTATGTTTTAAGACAAATATACGCTGTTTATAAACTATTTCAACGCGTGTATTACTTCATTTACACCCCACACGTTTAATAACTCGCTTCACTACGCGTCCGCGCCGTTTAAATGTTAAAATAAGCCCGACGTCATTTATTTACAGGCTACCGTTAGCTTAGCGAACTCACCAACTTTAGCTAACTGCTACTCCTGCTGAAACGTGACACCGTCTATAGCACCGTGTTTCCACCTCAATCACCAGCAGGTTAATGTTCACGTGTGTTTGTGCCGCTGTTGTGACTCAGTTAAAATTAGCGACAACTTTTTTTGCTGTTGTTGTTGGTTTGTTTTTAAAAGAAAACGAGCGAAAGTTTTGGGGAAAGTAGCCGCAAAGAAACGCCCAGTGCGGGTCCCCTTGAAACTGCCTGCAGCCAGGGACCGTCGCACAAGTGCAGCCTCTTACATGAGCACAGTGAGCTGCGACTCTTTAAAATCACACAAACAACTGGATCAAAGTTTTTAAAAGTAAAGACAAGTGCACACAAGGCCCCTCCTGAGTTGTTGGTAAGCGTTTAACACAATCTGAGCTGAATTAAACGCTTTGTCTGTAGTCTACATTCACTCAACATGGAAATCTAATCAGGACGTGCTGCAGACACAGAGGCTAAAATAACCATTAGGCTGAATAAGAAGTACATAAAAATCAAATATTTAAAGTAACTTAAAGAATAAAACAGAAAAAAAGGTGTTTAAAAGGAGTAATTGCTGGTCAATTACAATAAAAACTAATATAGAAAAGTAGGGATGCATGATATGGATTTTCTTAAGCCGATACTGATTATAATTTAATATTTTTCTATTTTAAAAATAAGTTCATAACCTGTAGTTTGTGCAGCCCTGAGAGTAAAAAGACTGAGATGTAGCAGGCATAGATGGATGATGAATTATTCATAGCTCTAGTAATATTATTGTACAACGACATGTGTGGCTCTACGTCATGAACGTGACAACAGCTGCTGTTGTTGTTGTTGTTGTTCTTCTTCTTCTCTGTGTTTATGTGTTTATTGGCGGCTGGCAAACCAACTTTAAAGGTGCATACCGCCGCTATAATTTCATTATCTGCCGATAACCGATAATGTCAATTTTCCTTTATCGGGCTGATAATTCATCAGTCCGATATATAAATCGTGCGTCCCCATAAAAAAGCTACAAGAATACAAGGTAACATTGCACATGACATCGTACAAAGCAGCATTGTGAATGATATTGACCAGTTAAAGAGTGATATTGCACGTTGTATTGATATTAATGTTTTCAGTGTCAGATGGCGAAGTTTCATGATGTGTTGGGGTTAAATGTGTGATGGTGGAAATGTATTTTGTGCCATATAATGTTCTGGGTTATTGTTGAGATCTTACTTCTTACCTTGAGAGCCCTGAGACTTGGCACACCTGTATGTGATGTGGCTGTTTATCTTTATTAATTACTCCTGTGCTTGACGAGTCAAACTGTCCAGCACAACAATCAAAAATCCCACAATTGTAGCTGGCATTTTTAAGAAGACCTCTGGACTTTCCCTCCGTGTGAACAGTAGGGAAAGTCCAGAGGTCTTCTTAAAAATGCATTAAGAGACTCACATGTTCAGGCTTTTATTGGTCGACTGCCATTGTTCTGTAAGTAAACACTCAAAAGAGTCTGATTGAAGTGCTTCAGCTGCATCGTTAAGAGGTTCCCGTAATGCGCTTCAGGCTCCTTTTTTCCAGGGAATCCTCAGCAAAACAACAAGCAGCACACAAAAAGAGATTTTACAGTGTTGTTTGTGTCGTTTCATCGCCCAGAGAGAGAGAAGAGTGACGAGTGAATTTCTCCAATTGTATCAATAGTTTATTACATACTACCTCATAAAAACATTTCCAACTTTTTTTCCACATATAAACACCGCAAATTGGTACATTTACAAATCTTCAACCGTCCAAATTCATACAAAAAAAGGAACACCGTGAGAGATCAATACACGAGACGCTCTATTATTACAAGGACTGCGTGTGCTGTGCTGTACGTGTGCGTGTACAAATGTCCGCGTGTGTGTAAGAATCTGTCCAAATGTCGCAGTCAAAATTTTTGCTTTTTCGTCAATTGTGAATTCAATGGAGACACATTTACAAGATCAGTATGTTTTGGATATCAATCCGATTTAGGCACTGACTGGATGATCGCGATTTGAGCAAACCTGACCAACCGATGGGTAATACTGAGAAACAACAGCGATTTTTTTTTTTTTTACCAGCGTGTGAGACGTTTCTACGCAAAACGTTATCTACATTTCATAGTTTTATTACAGATAAGAGTTCAGTTGTAACCACAGAACAAGAAGTTGTACCAAAAAAGTCCTAGCTCACCCTAAAATAGTTCATTTTTACTGCGTGAATCCTAACACCAATCACAAAGACACTCCTTATTTTTATTTTATCGTCTTTTTTGTTTTTTTGCCTCGATGCTAATTTCGAAATCAGAAATGCTCGCGCGCACACACACATGCAAATAAATTAACATGAGAAAAGTAAACAATTTCACGAAAAAGAAACAAAACAAAAGAAAGAAAAGAATATTTTTGGTTTTGAGTTTTTAAAATGTGTAAGTAAAATGCGACAAAATGAAAATAAATTAGCAGCTTAAATCATGGTACATTCACATGAGTTGTTTACTACTAAAAGTTCAGTGACATCAACGCTAACATGTTCCAGGCTGATCGTGCAGAGGTGGAGTCCAAAGTCGAGCTAAACCAAATGTTAATGTGCAATTTTTCACAATGTGACTGAGAAATTGTGCAATCAATCAGAAAAAGAAAAGAAAAAAAACAACAAAAGAACATCCTGTGTCCTCTCAGTGGATCGACAGTTTATGAGAAGTTCTGAACTGAAGTTCTGTGACGGCGGTCGTCTTCTGGTTCCCTTTCTCTTCCTGTTTCATCTCAGAGTCCCGTTGAAGTTTCCCAAAATAACACGTGGACTCCTGTCTTTTCTTCGGATGCCTTAACCTGAGCCTCGATCGGCAGGCTGACATCCCTCACGCAGCAGCGAAGAGGCAAAAAGTTGTTATTTCTGCGTCACTGTGCGCTGATCCGACTCTGCATTCTCGTTGACCGTCGCGTCACTTCGGGCTGGGAACATGCGGCGCGGTCCCGGTCGGCGTGGACTGGGGCGAGCTCTGGTAGGTGCGCAGCATCACCTTGTGCTTGGTGGCGCCCTCTGTGCGACGGCATTGTTGGTCCACCAGGAACTCTTTGAGTCGGCTGGAGGTGAAGGTGAGAGTCTGTCTCCTCAGCTTCATCAGGTAGGAGTCCTGCAGCCAGGCCTGGGTGAAGCAGTCTCGTGTCGTCGGACGAGCCCTGAAAATACAAATACGCAGAACTTAAAGGAGACCCGTTATGCTTTTTTGTTTTATACATGTTGCTGTGCATGTAAAAGATCTTGAAAGTCTACACCAACAGAAGCTCTTCTCTCCCACAGAAAGCAGTGCTCCTCAAACGCCTCATCAATAGTCCCGCCCTTAATTTTGTGACGCTGTGACATCACACTACGTCACCATGTCACACATTTACGTATACATTGGCAGTAAGAATTGATTTGGCACAGCTGCTCTGTTGTTGTTGGCGGTGCTGGCTCAGGCGTGTGTCAGCTGACCAATCAGAGCAAACTGGGGTTTTCAGGAGGGGGGGCCTTAAAGAGACAGGCGCGTTCAGACGGAAGGTGAGTAGAGGTGCTGCAGCACTGGACAGTCTGAGAAATTGGATGTGTTTTTTAAGCATTAAAGCATGTCAACCTGTTCTAATAGTGACCCAAAATAAAATTATGAACTTAACATAACATGGCCCCTTTTAAAATTTTACGTTATCAAAGGTCCCATTTATGATCATGTTCAAGTTCATACTGAATCAAATGTTCGCATGTTCAAAAACACATTATTTTACTCATACTGTTAAGTGCTGCAGCACCTCTATTCACCCTTTGTCTGAACACGCCTGTCTCTTTAAGGCCCTCCTCCTGAAAAGCCCAGTCTGCTCTGATTGGTCAGTTCTCACAGGTCTGAGCAGGCACTCTGTTTCTGCATCAGCTGTGCAAAAAAGACATGGAAATCTCACCTTTTTAAACGAAGTGTAACATAACATTTTGCTGGCACTCACCACGGGTAACTGCTCAACATCTTCTTGAGAAAGGCGGAGGCACTTTGGGACACATTTGGGTAAAGTTTCGTCGGGTCAAACTTCGCCATCAGGATTTTGGATTCGACTTGTAGAGGGTCTTTATCTTCGAAGGGCAGCTGACCACTGAGCCTGGTTTTAAACACAGAAAAATCTTGGTTCAGGAGGATCATTGCAGAATTTAAAAATGTAATAAATGAGCTAAATGTGGCACCTTCTTCAACAAAAATATGTATGTTTTAGGAGCCATTCTAATTGTTAAGTTATTAAATAAAACAGGTTAATTTAATTTCAAAGGGACGTTTCACTTACATGATGTGGGTGACGACTCCAACGGTCCAAATATCCGCAGGAGGACCAACCACATCACCTTTTACCATCTCAGGAGCTTGGATCACATTTTTCAAGAGGATGTAAATGTAGAAAAATGAGAGACTGCATTAATAGTGGATCCATGGAACTTTGCTTAATGCTGCAAGAACAGCGTATTTCAATGGCCTAATAAACAATAATAAACACAACCCTAGAACAAGGAAGGAACAAAGGAAGGAACAAGGAAGGAGCAAAGGAACTAAGGAAGGAACAAGGAAGTAAGAAGCAAAGGATAGAACTAAGGATGGAGGAAAAAAGTAAGGAACAAAGAAAGTAACAAGGAAGGAACAAAGGAAGGAACAAGGAAGGCACAAAGGAAGTAACGAAGGAAAAAAGTAAAGAACAAAGGAACAATGAAGGAACAAAGGAAGGAACAAGGAAGTAAGAAAGGAAGGAAGAAAGGCACAAAAGATGGAACAATGGAACAAAGGAAGGAACAAGGAAGGAAGAAAGGATTGTACAAAGGAACTAAGGGAGAAACAAAAGATGGAACAAAGGAACAAATGAAGGAACAAGGAAGGAAGAAAGGAACAAAGGATGGAACAAAGGAACAAGGAAGGAAGAAAGGACAGAACAAAGGAAGGGACGAAGGAACAAAGGATGGAACAAAGGAACAAGGAAGGAACAAAGGATGGAACAAAGGAACAAATGAAGGAACAAGGAAGGAAGAAAGGAACAAAAGATGGAACAATGGAACAAAGGATGGAACAAAGGAAGGAACAAGGAAGGAAGAAAGGAAGGAACTAAGGAAGGAACAAAGGAAGTGTATCGAGGAAACCTGAGATCGCAATTGAACGTGCACGGCAAAAATCTAAATTGGATGTTTTTTATCTTGCATGGCGCGATAGTGTACTTAATCGTAAGCATGCTCTTAAGAGACAGATGAGCAGTATCTTCTTGTTTTTACCCATGTACTCCAGGGTTCCCGCTCCCGAGTCCTGGTGTTTGAGGCTGAGGGGGTTGAAGCTCTGAGCGCTTCCGAAGTCCACAATCTTGATGGCGTTGAGGTTGGTCACCATGATGTTGTCGGGCTTGAGGTCCAGGTGGAGGACGCGGCGGTTGTGGAGGTACTCGACTCCCTGGAGAATCTGGACCAGGTAGCCCGCCACGTCGTCCTCGGAGTAACGGAACCTTTAGTGAGCAGAGAGATAGTTGATGCTGATAGGAAAGTTTTCTCAGTTTCAGTTTAAATCACCTTCAGGGTTTTTAAATTGTATGTGGACCACTAAAAAACAAGAAGAAGACTGAATCTACTGTATTTGCCATTTAATGGAGATGACTAGTTAGCAGATTCCCAATTTCTATTGGTGCCATTGTGCCTTACGATGAGGAGAAGCAAATTCCCCTCAGGAGAACTGAACAAAACTGTCTTTATATACCCATTTATCCACGAAAAACAAAGATTTAAGTTAAAAAAGGTACACAGAATCCTTTTGTGATGAATATAATTGAGGTTTGATTCCAAAACTGCAAAGTTTCTCAGTTCCTGGAATTTTAAATCATGTGCTGAGAGGGGAATTATTGTGATTATACAACACACATCTGAGGAAAGTCCTGAGATGTAAAAAGGACATTGTGGTTTCACTGCAGCACCGTGCTGTCACACAATGAAAAGGTCTTCTCTCTAACCCCCTGCCGTATACGTCTGCCTGACTTTGTCCATCTCAGCGTGAGGCGACACATCCGCCCTCCCACCTGTCGATGAGGCTGTACAGCAGCTCTTTGCCGGTGCAGTACTCCGCCACCAGCACCAGGTAGCGCGGCGTGACGTAGGCCTCGTGCAGAGCCATGACCTTCTCGTTGTGGAGGGACTTCAGGATCTCGTACTCCTTCAGGACTTCCTGCTTGCTCTCCGGGCTGTAGGGAATGATCTTCGCCATGAAGATTCTGCCCGTCGAGTTCTCGCGGCACTCTCGGACGACTCCGAAACGACCCCTGGCAAAAAACAAACATATCACACGATTACAACACACAGAAAAAGGCAGTTATGGCCTCCATCCAGACAAGGACACTCTGTCTCACCTTCCTTTCTCGTCCAGGAAGGTGTAGGGTTTCTGTGGGACCCCCTGTCGTAGAGCAGTGGAGGGTGTAGCGCGTCCTGATGGGGTGCTTCTGGAGGGGGTGCTGGCCCCGTCAGCGATGGGGCTCAGGCTGGAGCTCTGCAGCACTTGCGGGGAGAAGGAGACGGGAGTCGGGGCCACGCGAGCGGTGACGGTGGTGGTGGGGACGTACGTGGGCACGGAGGCCGCCGCTGGTTTGGTTGGCGTCAACGGCGGGGTTACAAGAGCGGGTGGAGGTGATACTGCTGGTGTCTGGGTCATAGGAGACACCACGTTTATCGGACTCTGGGGTTTGGGGAGGACAAAAGGTGGAGGTGCTTTGACCGCGGGTGAGGAGGGGAGAGCGGAGGTTACTTTTGGAGCGTCCTCGGCTGAAGGCAGAGAGGACGGAGGAGAAGTGGGTGCGAGGTCCATTTTGGATGGAGGTGAAGCAGCGGGTGGTGGAGAGGTGGAGGTGGAGGAGATGGTGGTGACAGGTATCCTGGGAGCGCTGTTCTGGGCTGGTCGGAGCGGAGGGACGGTCACTGAGGAGGTGACGACCGGCTCAGGTGGAGCTGGGATTGTTTTTACAACGGCCACAGCGGGTGGAGCTCCTCCACCTGTGAAACACAACCAACATACCTGCTCAGCATTTAAAATGTACAATATGAAGGTGCTAACTTTCATTGGAAGTGTATAAATACCTGTCGGGTCCAGGCTGACCGGAGCAGAGCAGCTGCTGGACGGTCCCTGTCCTGCCTTGTTGGTGCAGGTGACTCGGAACCTGAAGGTGCCCCCTGCTGGCAGGTCGGTGACGTTGTAGTAGCAGTCGACCACTCCAGTGGCCACCGTCAGCCATTTAGAGTCACCTACAGGACAGAGGAAGAAGAAATTAGAGCGCCTCATATGCTGTTGATGTGATCTTTATACATCTTTGTATATATGTAAGTATGCATTTTGGATTTAAATGTATTTTAAGTAAAATTATGACAAAGAAATCACTGATCTCCTGTTTTTTCCTCTTTAAAACGAATTGCTGTAGTTCACATATTGACCACCAGGTGGTGGTGTTGTCAAACAGATAAACTGATGAGAATCTGGACATGCACATGGACCAAAATCATAAAAAGGCTGCACAAACTAAAAATATAGTTTGGCTGTCGAAGAATTATGCGCCACAGTGTCTTACTTCTTCCACGCTCAAACTGAGATGAATTAAAATTTTAATTAAGTAGTGACACACTCGCCTCATGGCAAAGATGTCGTTCGAGGCAAAACACACGCCAGAGTGAAATCTGTCAGACCGAGCGAGTTCAATAAATATTCACAAACTCTGAGTCCGCAACTCCAAGTCTGTGTGACTTCATTTTCCTCCAGCGCATCACGAGATAACGATGAATCATCGCGGCGCCGCTTCAGTCGCTATTCCCTCGTGGACCGACTCATTTTCTCTGTCTAAGTGGCATCTATGGATTTGAAAACTCATTTCCTAGAGAACATACAGTGCAAAGCCAAACATTGTCAAAGCGTTGCCTCCTTGAAACACTTTGAGTTTAATTTCCTTTATTCCTCATGTGGCTGTACCGCGTCACGCTGACGATAGTACAGCTGGAGAAAGTAGTTTTAAAGCAGCCAACAAGCCACAATATGTGTGTTTGGACGAGCTCACCTTCCGTCTTTCTTTCCAGGGTGTAGCTGCAGGGCGACTTGGTGTCTGCTGGCTTCCAGAGCACCAGGGCCGTGTTGTTGTACGTCTGGGGGACTTCAGGGGTCCCCGGTCGCTTTGGGACACCTTACGGAGGTCAAGAAGGAAATTAGGTGAATGCACAGTGGAGGAGCACAACACGTCATAGCAGCCTCTGTGGAGGCTTATCAGGACAAACACTGACCAATACTTTGGTGAGATATTAGTAATTATCTCTAAAGTGGTTGCTTCTCTTTCTGGGGTCCAATTTAACATAACAGGAACAAGAATTACCAATTAAAATGGCGCAGCATCAATCAATTTCCACTGAAAAAAGCCATTTCCGCACACATTTATCACCTCTGCACTGATTTATTAATAAAGCTCGACGTTTTATTCACTTTTTCTTCCTCTTTTGGAGCGATTTTGGTTCCCTTCCTCACAGGAGGAGCCTTAGATTCATCTTGTAGTTTGACTGACTGATCTATTTGATGTTTTTATTGGAAGTAAAAGCTAGTTTTTCCCATAAAAGAAGTTTTATGTACCATTCCACGTTGCATAAATACCAACAGGATGGTCGTCTCACACACATTAGTTACAACAGAAACTAATTTGGCTGCAATTCGAAGGTATTTTTTTCGAGCACTTGACCAAAAGAGTGCCGTCATGCTTTGCCGATGTGAAGTACGATTGCATGAGTGCTGCAAAAAGAGCGCTTGTTATGAGCTAATCCACCCTTATTAAGATATTAGTGTTGGTTTTTGGTGAAGTGTGTCTGTATGTGCAGGGTTTGAACTGTTTTGGGTCTGTGGTTTGAAGGGTGTGTACAGTGTGTGGGTGGTTTGACTGTGAGGTGTGACAACATGTTTGTGGTTTCAGTAGTACAGTAATGTGTGCACAGCTTCACTACTGTGTGAGCGAGATGGAATTTTGTTCTGCCATTGCTTATTATTAGCAGGAATGCGTATATATCTTGCTTTTTACCACGCAAACAGTTGTTAATCATCAGTATTGTGATGTCTTATGTGTTGATAATGTTTGACTTTCATGCTTAAAGCTCAGCTGTGGAAGAAGAGAGTTGTTTTTTCTCGACAAACTGCATATTTCCTTTGCCAGATCATTAACTTTACATCCGACTTTTAAGAGCGTCTGCGTTTACTTAGAACAGCGTGATTTGGTTATAGTTTACGTTACAATTCAAATGTCACAGTTTCATCTCGTTGAGAGTCAAGACACCAAAGAAGAAAAAGAAAAGATGTTAATTTTCTCGAGCCCAGGGTCCAGAAACGATCCAGACAACGGTTCGAGTTCTGTTGTTACACCAAACCAAACCCCGACACGAATAGTGTCATCCCTATAATTTTTCAAGCGTATTTCCCATCAGGCCTGTGAACCGGCATGAACAATAGAGCCAACGCTCCAGGCGAGATAAGCTGTCTGAAGTATTTTTCACGCGGCTGATAGATTGTCGAGCGGAAACAAATAGCATCAGTGGCTGAGATTAGTAACACGTCCGACGCCGTAACAAATAAAGTTCCAGCGCAGTCGATTGCATCTGACGTCTGAGAAATATATCTTCCACCGAAGCCTCAAAAGTCTCATTATCAGTGCTGCATTTGTGAGCAGCAGAGGCAGAATCCGAGCGCTGTTGTTCTCATTACACTCCGTTTGTGCGGAGGCATGACTGGAGTGTTAACTGTGACGAGCCGCAGCTGATTTCAAATTGCAGGAAGCATCATTTGTTCCCATTACGTGATGAATACGAGAGACGACAAAAACCCCATTAAGGTAATCTACTGTAAAGTTAATCTGTTGACATTAATATTCATTTCGGCTGTATTAATATTCATACCATTCTTCCTGCTATTAAAATTAAATTAGGTAAAATACATCACATTATGACGATAATTACCGCAAGTGCATGAAAGACGAAGGAGCAGTTGGATGTCTGGTGAGAAAACTCACTCCATGTTGTAATTAGGGCTGAGCAGCAATCGATTATATCATTATAACATAACTGTGATGTGAGACTGTGTATTGTCTGTATCTTAATGTGGCATAAGTGTTGTATTCTTCTGTTTTTTAAGTCATTTTGTGACCTTACCAAACTGTTCTGCTTGTTCTCATGCTTGTTTTTACCCACTTAGTCATTATATCCACATTTCTGATGATTATTTATCCATAATGTCTAAAAGTCATCCCTACAATATTGTCCCAATTTCGATATTGAGGTATTTGGTCAAAAATAGTCTGATATTTGATATTGTTGCAGAGTTATAGCATCAATGAAGATTTATATTGTCCCAAATATGAAGTCATTATCTACTCGCACCCATGCCGATGGAACGTCAAGTGAAGTTTTGTAGTTCACAAAACATTTCTGGAGCAAAACAGCATCGCATCATTCTCTTGTGGTCTTGTTTAAAAGCGTCCAAAAAGCTAAAAAAATAAAACGACAGCACTTTGCAGACTTTCCATCTGCATTGGGCTGATTAGCGTTTACATTCATGGATCAGATTTCCCAATTCCCAACTCTCATCTTCCCCCTTTTCAATGAAATGACAAATTAACCACCAAAACAATCCTCTATGAATAAACTACTCACAAGCTATGGACAGTGTGCAGGAGGTGGTGATGGTAGCTATGGGGTTGGTAGCTATGCACTCATAAACTCCATCGTCCTTCCGGCTGGACTTCATGATTGTAAGAAGCTGCCTGCCATCTGGGTGGGAGATCAGGTTGACCTTGTCATCCACCTCCAGCGGTTTCCGATCTGGAAATCACCAAAAAAAATAAAAATGAACGACTGACTTTGATAAAGACACAATATTTTCGGGGGAATTTTAAGTGAGATACCTTTCATCCATGTAATTCCTGGATGTGGACTTCCAGCTGGAAGGCAGCTCAGAGTGACGGACTCCCCCTCCAACAGGACGTGGTCTTTAAGTTTGATGTGGAACACGGGGGCGAAATCCGAAGCAGAGCGTATGAACTGCTGGCTCTTTGACAAACCGTCCTCTTTGGGGGTGGATGAAGGCAGATCCGTCTGGGAGGGGGTTTTATCCTTCTTCCCCCTCGTCAAACCCCACCTGTCCCACCGCGATCGCCTGTCGCTCTCTGAGGTTTTTTCGGACTGGATGCTAGAAGTGGATTCAATTGATTCCTTGGACGCGCTGGCACCGGTTTGTTTTGCCAGCTGATTCTCAGGGATGCCCATACCCTTGAGTCCTCGCCCCTCAGACTGGGAATGACGATGGCGGGCAAACAGCGGCGTCTTCTTTCCCTCTCCATCCTCTTTTCTCTCCTCAGACTGACTACGGATTTTCGAGGATATGCCCGCCACTTTGTTCTCAAACTTATGTTTCATTGCCAGGACTGGAGAGTCGGGGACTTTCTTCAAATCCTTTTGCACCAGCTCTTTCTGACTTCCCCCAGTGTCTTTATCCTTCCTCTCCTCTGACTGCGTCCTTATTTTGGCAGAGATCCCTGCCACTTTGGACTCAAACTTGCGCCTCATAGCAGAAACAGATGACTCCTCAGCTTTTCTTTGTTCTCTCTCATCCAGCTGCTTCTGTGCACTGCTCAGCTCCTTTGTATCCAGGGACTTGCTGCGACCAATCGCCCATGAAACTCGCTTGCTTACAGCAGTTTCCTGACTCTTTTCCTCCTTTGGTTTCTCAGCCTTCTTATCGACGGATGTTGACCTCTTTCCCCGCAAAGAAAACCTCCCAATCAGACCAAGCCCCGTTTCCTTATCTTCCTCTCTTAGATCTTGAACAGATTTGGACTTCTCCTGTAATCCTCTGGATACCATTTCAATTGGTGCCCCCCTCGGTCCAGGCCTGTAAACCTCCTCACCACCCTCGACCCCCTTCCGGCTAAGCACGGGTGATTTTTCCTCTGATTTGTTTCTGGTCAGTTTGCGGAGGCCACGGGTCAAAGACGACTCCCGCTTCTTAAACCTGGCTTCAAAGACCTCTTCCGAGTCGATGTCTTTGATGTCTGTTCTGAGCACAGGCTGGCGGCTGATGGAAGGAAGATCAGGGTTCGATGATGTGGAAACAGTGCTAGGAGATCGGTCAGCAGTTGCTACCTTGGAAAATACCGCTGCATGTTCAGGTAATGTGGGAGTATCTGTGGATTTTGTATCAGATGCCGTGGCTGCAGCAATGGGATGTTTGGGTTGGGCCTTGTCAGATACACCACTTGCATATGCAGATGACGGTCTACTATTTACTCGTGTGTCTTCATCTCCCTTTTCATTAATATGCAACTCTTGATTTTCTTTCCTCTCTTCGTCCTCATCATCCTCCTCTATTACGATTATAGGAGTAATAACAGATGGTGATCTAGCCTCAGATTCTCCTTTATCTGCCTTTTCTAACTGGGTTTTGGTCCTTTTCTCTGTTATGTTCTTCTCGTTCATACTTTGCATATCTTTCACATTGTTCTCTTGGTCCAGTCTTTCTTGCGTTGGGAGTATAAAGGAAGTCCTCTTTGTAGGTGGGCCAGGTTTCGACTCCAGTGTTGCTTGTTCTGTAAGTGCAGACATCGAGGTTGCCTCCTGGAGCTTCTTCCCTTCAACGCTCCCATTGCCCACCGATGGGATCTCTAGGGGGGCTCCAAATCTGCGGTGCAGGGGCATGGGCTCAGAATCCCCCTGAGTGAAGGAGGCGCTTTTACGAAAAACTTTGGTCTGTGGCATGTCCTCCCCGGTATTCTCTGAAGATGCTGCTCTGATGAGCGTTGATGGCCCTGCTCTGGATCTCCTCAGATTACGATCGAGAGACCCAGTCCGCCTCTCCTCTTCCATACCGAGTGTTTCGAATAAGGGCCCTCGTAGGCCGCTCATCTTTTTGTCCATGCTTCCTCCCCTGAGCAACCGCTGTCTCATCAGTTCCAGTTTGAGCGCGTAATCCTCCTGGCTCAACTTTGATGCACCAGGGCTCGGACTGCGATTGGGTAGTTCCATAGAAACAGCCTTTTTGAGGCTCTTGTTAGTTGCTTCTGAATCACTGTTGGCGTTTACCTCTTCTGGGTCAATGTGGAGAAGCAGTGCAGAATCAGCAGAGCTGCCTCTCCTCATGGTCGCCCTCCTGGATTTTGTTTGTGAATCCTCCGACTCCACACTTGATCCTTTTTTAAGGGGAGCTCGTTTTGTCTTTTCCATTTTCTCCTCATTCGGGGTTTCCTCTTCATCTTTCACCCTTTTCTTAATAGCCCCTCCTCTTGTACCTGCTAACTCCATTTCATCCCTTTTCCTTGTCCCATCAGCTGCAACACTCGGCCATGCAGTGGCTTCTTCGTCCCCTGGGATCTCATTAAGGGAGACCCTGGACCCAGAGAAGACCATCGACAGAGGCATAGGAATAAAGGGAAGCTCATCCACATCTGCATCTGAGTCAGACGAAGAGGAGGGTGGTGGGGAGCCTTCTTTTAAATGTCTTGCCACTGCGATGGAAACGTGACTGGATGAGTCATTTAAGAGCTCCGGGATTGACCGCATCACCATCTTTGATTTGTAACTGATTAGCGAACGCTGAAAAAGCCAAAAGAAGGACAATGTGAGGAAGTTTATTCAATTTCCCTTCTTTCGATGCAAAGTCTCCAGTCTGAGATAATTATACACCTTTGAGATTCAAATGGGTCTCGTTTTGTATGAATTAATCAACATCTATCAAATTGAAGTGGTTTTGGAGTTTAATTAATCAAAGTTAATGTGTTACTTCCATCAAAAAGTACTTTTGTGACTGATAATGTCAGGTGTTGGTTGAAATAGACTTCGGGTTTCAGATGGTTTGGACAATGTTTAACCTTATAGATTCAATTGTGCTGTTTTTTTCTGAGTGTTTTCTATTCAAATATCAGGGAAAGTCAGTCATCTCCAAAGACAGAAAGCATTGTGTATTATGTCAATCCTGCCAGAGGTATAACTTCTTAATTTACTCCTGGACTTTGTCTAAGCTTACTTTCTGTTCATTTAATTCAAGAGCATGGAGAATGAAGGACTGTTCCAAACTATGAAACATCCAATGTGAGTTATTCTGGTCTAAAATAATACTTGAGGCTCTCTCACTCACTCTCTTTGAATCAGCTCTTGGATTTTTAATGTCCCTTTTTATTTCCACACACTAAAACGGCCTTTCCACCAATTTGTCATCACAGTGGCTTTACCTGCCATCGCCTTCTGGCCAGAACTTGCTTCAGCATAGCCGTGCTGATGCTCTTGTTCGTTGGTGACTGCGAGACAAAAAGAGGTGAGTCGCCATTAACCTTGGTGGGGATATAAACACAAATCTCATGACACACTGAAAAGTTTGAGGCTGGGTGATTCATTTTCTGAACGATGACTCACCTTGAACCAAGGATGACGAAGGCACTCGATGGCACTGGGCCTCCTAGGAGAGGCAGATGAGGCAGGAGCGCGTTTAGAAAAGAAGTTATAGATATTTATATGTTTATGGTAAATGATCGAGATGCTTACAGTCTGTCCACCACCAAGAGCTTGATGACAAATCCCTTTGCTTCTTTGCAGAGGTCAGAGAACATGCTCTCCTCGAACGCCACGTTGTAGTTGCGGATGTTTAAGGCTGTGGCGCGGTCGTTCTCACCAGCGAACGGAGACACACCAGTCAGGCTAAAGCAAAATAAAACATAATCCTTTTGAGTAACATTTAGTCTTGGGCCTCTAAAAATACATATTCTTGGGTCTGTATGACGTACCAGAGGTAAGTGATGACACCGACAGGCCTGTGGGAGAGCAGGACAGATGAATGACACGTGGAAACGACATGAAAGCTCATAAAAGACAAGAGTTTTTATTGCATCGCAGATAACGAGGCAGGAGCCTGCAGTGTGTAGTCGCTTCTCCACGCTGGAGAACAGGTGGCTCACCATATGTCTGTTGCCGTGGAGACGGGCGTTTGGTTAACGATCTCCGGTGCGACATACTCTGGCGTGCCGTACTTGCAGTAGTACTCCTCGGAAGAATCCAACTTCGTCGCGTTACCGAAGTCACAAATGCGGATCTGGTCGCTCCCGGGACTCGACATTAAAATGTTTTCAGGCTAGAAGAAACGATATTAGTTACTTTTACAGGACATCGTGATCAATAAATCTGCAAAGTTGGGATGGAGAGCTACCTTAATATCAAGGTGGGCAATGTCTTTTTCATGAAGATAACGAAGACCTTCCAAAACCTGCTGAACACTCCAGCGGATCTGTGGAGAAACCGCAAGGGAAGGGAACTTAAAAGTCATGTTACATAATGATGGCGCAGTGCAGTCAGCACAAGCACACACAAACCTCCAGCTCCTTGACTGTTGTTTTTTTGGCCATTCTCTCCAGCAGCTCCTCGTGACATCTTCACACAACAGTTGAGGAAAAAAAACAAAAATTGAAGAAGAAGAAGAAAAGAGCTGTGACTTGACTGCACAGATAAGCCAAGTGGTAGGTGCATGAGGAATGAATTATAAATGAGCAAAACTCCCACACATCCTATCTCTTGCTAATTCCACTCATCGGCGATGAGTCAGAGAGAAAAAAAGCTGTGCTGCGCTTCATTCATGCCTCCAGGGGACTGCAGAAGACATTAGGATTAATGCTCTGGATCTTTAGTGTCCTTGAGATGCATTTAAGTGCACTTTTGTTCAACAATGAGGCAGATAAAATTTGAAACGGTAATGCAGGAAAAGTAGAGCCTTTTCGACTTTCGACAGGTAAAAACAAGAAGCTACAACCTTTTCGTACGATTGTAAATAAGCCACGTTGAAAAGGATACAACTCTGTGATGATCACCACCATGTTCTTCTTCTCGAAGGCGTCGTGGAAGTAGAGGAGCCTCTCGTTGTCCAGCTCGGACAGCAGCTCCATCTCCCTGAGAGCCAAGGCTTTCCTCTTCCCGCGAGCGGAGATGAACTTGGCGGCGAGCTCGGCCTTTCCCTTTTTCTGAGTCACCCGCTTCACATAGGAGAAGGCACCCCTGCATCAATCAGACATTACGACATTAAAGCATATTTTCAAAGGAGACTTGCTCCTTTTTTTCGTAATCGTACCGGCCGGAGTGACCTCATTACAGCCACAGATCAAACTACAGCTACTGTTCGAGCGTTGGAGTTAATTCTTGACCTTTTACGAGCATTACGTCTGACAAAATAATATCAGCTTAAATGTCAACTCGCTTGCTTTTCAGCTTTCAGTAAATTACTGCAGCTGGAGGCTCAAAGCTAGTGAGACTCGTTTTTATCCCATTCTTGTCTAAAATTTTGTTTAAGGAGAAGTTTAACACGAAGCTGAAAAGAAAGAAAAAGTGACTCTTTTGGTTGTTTATCCAACAACAATGCACGTCCCTTAAAAGTTTTAACCAACCAATGAGTGATGATGTTGCCCTTTTCCTCCTATATACTAATAAATCCTTCCTTGAGACTGGTTGGACAAAGATTAACGGATCAACTTTCATGCTTCTCTGGTGTTTTTTTGTGCTGTTTGGGAGAATAAATCTGAATTCTCTCTCAGTTTGCTTCTCTGTTTAATAATCAAAACACGTCCACTGGTTGGAGAACAGATTCCCCTGCCTGCTAATCATGTTGTTCAGATTGCTCTACAATTCACAGTGAGCGTCCGTCTCCAGTCAGACTGAAGCGAATCGTCTGTCGGCTAATGCGTTCACTCCACTCAGCCTCGTGACTCATCTCTCGCTTCTGTCTGCCGTTGTTAAGCAGGTGCGACCGCCCGCCCTCCGACAGCCCGACCCTCGCCGCTCAAACTGCCATTAGCGCCGATGCGTTCGTGTGAAGGGATGCGAGGCGGCGAGGAGTGTGTGCGCTCGTCACCTCTCTCGCACTCACCTCCCTATCTCTTTGTGGCTGTCGTAGTAATCCGTCAAGCGTCTCATCTTCCTCAGAATGGTTCCCTCGTCCTCCATTGGCTCGGCCTCTTCTTTTCGCTCTGCGTGGAGCAACGACACAGCCATTTTTATGTGTGTGTGTGTGTGGGTGTACATGTGTGCCAGCAGAGTGACAGATGGTTTCATATTGTAGTCTCAAACCACCTTGTGTTCTCGGCCATATGGTGTAGATTTTAAACAACAACTAGCCTCTGTTGGCGCAAGACCAAATGCTAAAGATCAACAGGAAAATGGAGGAAATGTCCCTTGTGATACCAGAATGTATCATGAAAAGACGTTACCTCCTCGTTTCTTTCTTAATTTTGATAATCCTTCTCACAAGTTTGGATCTGGTATGTTTGACGACAGACCTGTATGGACGGTGAGTTCAGCCTTGCAGGAGTTGGAGCCGGCCAGGTTCTTTGCGGTGCAGGTGTACACACCGGAGTGATCGGGGCAGGCGTTGAGGACAACGAGGGAGTATTCTGGGTCGTCGTACACAAATGTGAAGTGGCTGCTCTCGGAGAGAAGCACATCATCCTGCAACAGAGCAATCAACTATTAATATGGGTTTCTCGATTACACAACCTGGCTGCAGGCCTGCACCACTGCACAGGAAACACGCTTTCTGGAAGATATTCTGACTTTGAAAAACATCACGGATGACAGTTTCTCAAACATCATACCTTAAACCACAGGATATCTGGGTCTGGTTTCCCTTCAACCACAACAGCCAGACGGCACGTCTCCCCAATGTGCACGTCCACATCCTCCATGATGGTTTCAAACTTGGGAGGCACTACGGAAGAAGAACATAAAAGTTGGACATTTAAATCATGAATGACTAAAACATTATAAAATGCTTGAGTGTAATAATATAGGATATGCCAGCTGGTTTGAAAGGTGTTTACTTTACAAAACTGCCCAAAACATATCACAGAAATTATTGGATTTTCGAATTTAAGATGGTTATTGAACCAATCATGTGCTACAAACACTTTCGCATGAACAAGATCCTCTTAAAAGAGAGACGAGGACAAGAGAGATTGTTTGTTGTGGTAGTAAAAATGTGAATAGTTCAATATGTATCGCATTAGGAGAAACAGTTGTATTCAACTTCTGTTCAAATCTTCTTTTAAGATTTATGGCACTCAAGAAAGGAAAGTCTTCACTGTAAAAGACTGAAGTCATTCTTGGAGAAGCTATGATCCTTAACATCATAAATAGCTAAACTTAAATTACAAACAGCTTCCCCTCTTTGGCATTTACTGCCGCCAGGAATTCAGTAGTAAGTTCTTTGGATTCAAGCTGAAATGCTAAATTTATCATGTGGTGCTCTGGCGGTACTGAACCGACCTGCCATGGCCAGCTGAAGCGTGCAGAGGTCGCTGCCAAACTGGTTGCTGGCCGTGACCACCAACTGGCCGACGTCTGTGCCCCGGACCCGCTGGAGCTTCAGGGTGTGTTGATCGTCGTCTGGCATGCTCATCTCGTATGTACCCGGTTTGTTGACCAGCACCACCCCCCTCCTGAGGAAGATGGAGGCAAGAAATATCAGTCAGAGCTACGGACAGACAGATCTTCTCGTTCTATCTTGAGTTCTGTTACAGCTAAGAGGCTAATATCAGTGTTAGCTTCTCCAACAGACTAATGTCAGTGTTAGCTTCTCCAAATGTCAGTGTTAGCTTCTCCAACAGACTAATGTCAGTGTTAGCTTCTCCAACAGACTAATGTCAGTGTTAGCTTCTCCAACAGACTAATATCGGTGTTAGCTTGTCCAACAGACTAATATCAGTGTTAGCTTCTCCAACAGACTATGTCAGTGTTAGCTTCTCCAACAGACTAATGTCAGTGTTAGCTTCTCCAACAGACTAATGTCAGTGTTAGCTTCTCCAACAGACTAATGTCAGTGTTAGCTTCTCCAACAGACTAATGTCAGTGTTAGCTTCTCCAACAGACTAATGTCAGTGTTAGCTTCTCCAACAGACTAATGTCAGTGTTAGCTTCTCCAACAGACTAATATCAGTGTTAGCTTCTCCAACAGACTAATGTCAGTGTTAGCTTCTCCAACAGACTAATGTCAGTGTTAGCTTCTCCAACAGACTAATATCAGTGTTAGCTTCTCAAGCAGACTAATGTCGGTGTTAGCTTCTCCAACAGACTAATAGTCAGTGTTAGCTTCTCCAACAGACTAATGTCAGTGTTAGCTTCTCAAGCAGACTAATGTCAGTGTTAGCTTCTCCAACAGACATATGTCAGTGTTAGCTTCTCCAACAGACACATGTCAGTGTTAGCTTCTCCAACAGAATACCCCTATCCCTACCCAAAGATAAGAAGGGTTTTTTTTTTTCTAAATGCAGTCAGGAAACATGTTTCCGTTATACCAAAAATCCCAAATGTCATCCCAAACTGAGACAAAATGATTTCCAACTTTCAGATGCTTCTGTAATGAGGCCCCTGAGCCTGTATATTGCTGCTCAGCAAAACCTGCATTTAAAGAGTAAAAGTAAAGGAATATATATTTTAAAAAGAACACGTTCTTGAACATCAAATGCTAAATTCAATCAAAGCACTGTGAATCTTTGCACAGTGGTGCTTCTCAGTCCGGATCCCCTGGAGCTGGACTCCTGCTATTTTTCATACCAATCCACATTTGTTCACATGTTCTGTCCTTATTCATAAACAGTCCCTGATGAGAACAGGGGTTTCTTTGTTTAAAAGCGCCTTCACTTGTCAAACAATGATTAAAAACACATAAATTGACGTGAGAAAGAGGAGCCCAACCTTTTCCAGGTGACGACTGCATGCACGTGGTTCAGCGTGATGGTGATGTTCGCTGGTTGGTTCTCAACCACATAAACAATGTCAGGTTTCTCCAAGATGACTGGTGTTTTCCTCAAAT
Organism: Lagodon rhomboides; assembly: GCA_039737535.1. NCBI lineage: Eukaryota > Metazoa > Chordata > Actinopteri > Spariformes > Sparidae > Lagodon > Lagodon rhomboides. The sequence goes on along the minus strand of CM077807.1, from coordinate 14,491,741 downwards.
AGGGTCCTACAGGCGTAGAAGATAAAAACAGAACATCAATCATCATCATCATCGTCCTCCTCGGTGGCAACTTAACACCTTCATCAGCTTTTTTATTTTCACCTCTGTCCAGCAGCTGGACCAGGTCAGTAGAGGGTGATGGTTTGCTGAAAGTCTTCCCGGTGGACGTCAGCACTCTGAAAGCATATCGGACTCCTTTGGACAGCGAGGTGACGGTGTAGTTGGTCTCCCTCAGGTTAGACGCCACCACAGACCACTGGATCGAGCCCAGAGGCTGCTGCTGGACCACATAAAGCAAGGCGCCGGAATCTGCAGTCAAATATGTTTTTTTTAGTTACTCAATCTGGACGACAATAAAACACATGGTCAGGTGCTTAAGATGCAAAGAGAAAAGGATTTTGTTTTGTTTTCAAATCTGTGCTGATGAGATAAGAAATCCAAAGAGGCTTAAAAACATCTCGGAATGAAAAGAAAGCGAAGATCCAGGACGAGTGCGCTATAAATAGCGTTTCCCTGCGAGTGTTTTATGTTAATTTAATTCCAACTTTTTTTTGATAAAGCCTTTCTTTGTGCAGTATCGAGGCCAAAAAAAAAAAGAAATTAGCATCACAGAAGCAGAATGAACCCACCAAAAGAAGAGTCAAGCCTCTTTGGTCTCTTCCAGCTGAGGCTGATAGTTTTCCCTGTAATAGCCTCGATCACTGGGGGACCATCAGGGGGGTCGGGAACGATGTCTGTTTTCAAATGAATAAATACATCATTATACACACAACTACACTGGAATTATTATATTCTCATGAAACATTAAGCCTCTGTCTTTACCTGTGACGTATAGATGTGCATAGCAGGCTGCTTTGCCCACTTTATTGGAGATGACGGCCTTGTAGACGCCCCCGTGAGCATGACAGGCATTCCGAATGACCAGATTGTGGACATCCCTGTCTGGATAACACACACACAAGTTTCTTATTCACTATGTCCCCCTTAAAAACATGATTTGTTTTTGTTCGTTATCGACATCTTTCCTTACGCTGGGTCATTTTGCGTTCCTCGCTGCTCTCGATGCGCTTGCCGTTGTGGTACCAGCCGATGGTCGGGTAGGGTAGGCCTGCCACCTTGCATTTCAGCACCACCTCTTTGCCTTCGATCACCTCCACGTCAGCCAGAGGTTTGACAAAGTCCGGCATCGTCCTCCTCTCCACTTCGCTCTCCAGCACCTCGGGCTCCTCGGGAATGGATGGCATCTTCTCCAACTTGGCCCTGGAGGAAGGAAAGATTGACGGGTTTACTTTATTTCTGTGCCCTTGAGAGCACGAGTGTCTCCTCGTCTCCTGGCAGCTTGAAATGACATAATATATCATAGAGTTGTCTTACATGTGAGAGGTGATGGCAGCTCGAGGTTCTTGCATGTAGAGCTCGGCGGTGCATTCAGCCTTCCCGTAGACGTTTTGAGCGACTGCCGTGTAGAAGCCCTCCGTGTCGCTGCTCACGTGGGTGATGACAAGTGAGTGACGACCCCCCTCTTGAAGGATGCGAATGTTCTCGCTCTCCTCCACTCTCGTCTCTGAAAGAGCATTTACGTTATGAAAAGTCAGGCGAGGCATTTCCATTGAGGAGTCGTTAGTTATCCAGAAAAACCACCAACGACAGATTCTTACCAAAGTGCATCCATGTGACCCGCGGAGCAGGTAGACCGCTCACTTTACAGTCAAACCGGGCAGTGCGACCCTCGATGACCTCCAGGATGTCCAGCTTACGGGTGAACAGAGGCTCCCTGGATGGGGTGACCCTCAGGTTGGCGCTTGAGGTCAGCTCCTCTGTAAATGCAATGACACATCGCTTGGTAATGTATCTTCTGGGCCGAGACCCATCTGACCCTACTGACAAACCAAGCAACCAACCAACCTGCCATCCAGCCAACCATCCAATCAATAATTCAACCAATCGTCCACCCAACCCAACAAACGGACACATGCAAAAACATACAGAACAAACAGAAAGAAACACAACCATAGCCTCCTCCGTAGGAACAGATACAAGTATGTATTTTCCAGCTTCTTCTCAAAACAATAGGAAAATGTTTGTGCTTTACCTTTGGCAGTGCTCAGCTTGCAAGTGTATGTTCCGCTGTCATCCTCGTGTACTGAATTTAGCAACAGACGGCACCTGTCAGATAAAACAAAACAGCCTTTAAAAAAAAACAATTCGTGTTGAAAAGTAAAGCAGTCTAGAACAATGGATTTTGGATGCAGGACAAACAGACGAAGGGATTTCATCAATCAACATTTTCTGAGTCAGACAAGTTTTCCAGGCTCTCACAGACCAGGAGAAACCTTAATTTACATAGACAGTAAAACAAAACTGAAGAAATAAAGAAGGAACAACACAAATGGCACACGTGACTCCACCTTTTGCCATCAAAGTGCATTTTGCAGTTGAGCAGCGCTGGCTGGATTAACTTCCCATTGGACAGCCAGTCCACATCAACGTCTGGAGGTCCTGTGATGTAACACTCAAACATGGCCGACTCTCCGGCCTTCACCGCCACATCTCTGACCTCCCTGGTGATTTTCAGCGCCATTTGTGCCCCAGTCACTGTTGAACACATTGAAGATATAGCCACAAAGACATATTACAGGAGATTTGTTGCAACATGATTCAACTAGACAGATTCAATTCTTCATCACGTACCTTTGACCTCTACTCGGCACTCCGCCAGCTTGCTTCCATACTCGTTGACGATCTTGCAGACGTAGAGCCCTCCGTCCGACCTCTGAGCTGAGCCGATCCTCATTTCACTGGTGCCGTCGTCTGTCTCTCGCACGGCGAAGCGCCCCGCTGTCTTCACCGTGACTCTGTCCTTCAACCTGGGTCGATATAAAGTGGCTGTCAGAGTCCTTTATACTCATGTGTTTAATAGAGGCCTGGTGCGTGTGTGACAGGGAGACAGTAAGTGACCTTGGGCTGAGATAATAGCTTCAGGTGTCGACAAAGTCTGTAATAAAGCTTTCAAGAGAGCCGTCTTACCAGTAAACCATGGGTTTGGGCTGCCCGCTGACCTTCGCTGAGATGACGACGTCTTGGCCCTCTGTTAACACCTGGTCACATGGTGCCACCTTAAAAAAATAACAACATTGTTAGTAGTAATAATAGTTTGAAGCAATTATGCCAGCCATAGAAGCTTCTGAAATCAGAAAGGCTTCAGCTTTTTTCTGTAAATAGAACTAGGACTTTGGGGTTTTATCGGAAAAAAACAAGCAACTGGACTCAAACCCAAAGGATCCACTGCAAAGGCCCTGGTACCAGACATCGCCAATCCTACCGTGGATTGGACTTGGCTCAGACCCATTGAGGCATTGAGTGGTGGTGGTGTCTGGCACCAGGGCGCTGGCAGAGATCCTATGAATCCTGTGGGTTGTGAGGTGGAGTATCCCCTTGACTGGACTTTTTCCAGCAAGTCCCAAAGATGCTCGATCAGCATTCGGAGGCCAAGTCAACAAATTGTTTGGGGTTTTTTTTGGGCATTCTTTGGCAGTTTTTGCATTGTTGTGTTCTGCATAGTCTGATTGGGGGGGGCACTGCCATCACTTGATTGGAATGGTTCCAGGATGGTGCCAAGGATGCTCAATCAGATCAGATCAGATCAGATCAGATGGGATCTGGTAATATGACGAGTTGGTGTGTTGGGGTGCATTGTGTTGCTGAGGGGCCACTGCCATCGGGGAGTGCTGTTGCCATGAGAAGGTGTACTTGGTGGTGGCCTCCACATGAATGTCAGTACTCAAAGTTTCCTAGAAGAATAGTGCAATGTAACAAGTTCTACGTTATTCACTATCCCTGTCAGTGGTTTTAATGGCTGATGTGCAAGTAACAACAGAAAAATATGAATTTCTAAGATGTTTCTCAGCCCAGTCGATCACGTCACATCATAATATGACTGTGGCTAAAATGGTTTCATTTATCAACCTCTTCCTTTTCCATCAATGGTTCGATGACGGACTTTGATATCCATCCATCCTCTGGCTTACTTTTTTTTGGGTCGGTTTTGGGAGTAATGTTTATTGACAGTCAGTACAGATGATCAAATTTAAAGAACAACAACTCTCTCACCTGAAATGAGGGAGGTTCTTTAAAGTGGACCCTTTTACTCGGAGCAGGTGCGTCCCCAAGCTCCATCGCCTCCTCCTGAGGGCTCAGGTACTCCTCATCCGACTGGGTCGGACTGCTGACCTCCAAGGCCCCGTCCTGTTTCCCACATTGCATGTGGGTTGGCTCTGAAAGAAAAGCAGAGCGATACCACACATAAGTAAGCACACATGAACTAGATCTAATTCACTTTCCCTTCGGTTCATGAAAAGTCAAAACCAATTTGCACACTTCTTAATTTGTGTAATTAAGTGCAAATCTCTTTGAAATACAGTTACCACGGCACCAGGGTGGCTTGTTAAACCTTTAGATGGGAACAATCTGTCAGGGCTCTGATGTTTACAGTCTTTGCTTGCCTTTCTGGAGATTACTATCTTTGCCAAGATGAGCAGTTGGCAACATAGAGCGCCGACTTAGACATGAGTGGGCCACATCTACACACTCACACTTAGTGTAGGGACCTCTCTGAAGTGACCGTAGCTGAACAGATAATGAATTAATCCCTTAATCCCTGACCCAATCATTTGCTTTTTCCCAAGGAGGTTCCCGAGCAGACGCTGTGTCTGGACTCCTGGCAGCCTCTACTAAAAGTCAGAATTAATTCACCGCTGGATAGAGAAATATAAAACACCACCGCCCGACAGTAGCTCTCTTTAGACTCTTATATCTGTCTCTTTCTGCCTCGTCGCCTTCCCTTTTGCTTCTGCTCCTTACTTTCTCTGTAGCACTCAGACATCTGACATTAGCAGATAAGACTGCGACAACTGGAAATGAATAATAGCCATCAGTGGAACAGAAAGAAGACATGTCCTCCTTTGAGGACCGACAGCAGATTGGACAGATGAAAATGCTGCTATTAAACTAACTCAACAGTTTAAAAAGGACAGGAGACGTGGTCCTCTGCTGTAAACGGGCTTGTCCACACGAACAGATGCTAAAAATACAGACAGACCAAACAAGACTCGACTTGTAGCAATAAAACATTAGATTTATTGATTTCCTCTTTACAGAAACACAGAATTAAAGCCAGATTATTACGTTTAAGTAGGTAGATATTCATGAAATGCCATCATGCCGGCATGAAAAAGGAAAAATATTAAAAATAACCTACCTAGAGTCACATCTCTGAGCTGCGTCTGTGCACCAGGGGATAACTCTCAGGAGTATTTACGTGAACCTGCCAACTCTTACACAACTGCTGCACAGTCCCATCCAGCTAACCTTCCTTTTCGGTCTCATCTTCTATTCTCTCATCTGCGTCCTCTCACCCGTCACATCACGTATTCTCTAAAAAACCTGACATCCTAAAGCCACTAAAATATCTGAGAGTCATTAATGGTATAGATTCATTAAAGTTTTGGTGATTTTTTCCTTGAGAACTGAGTGAATAGCTGGGGAATCTTAATCTTAAACTGTTAATCCCCCTCGCCAAATTGAGGTTTGCCATCCTTTGTAGCCTATAAATCACTCGCTCTGTCTGTTTTGGTGCGCCCTGCCAAAGCTCTCCACTCTGTTCCCAGCAAAAATGACTCACAAAATCTCCCACCACATTCTGACAACTCCCGAGCCCTTGTAGCGTGAAATCTGAGGGAGAGATGAAAAACTCCATGATTGCAGCAGCAATCTCGCACTGGGGACATAAAGCAGACTGCAATTACCCCGCGAGAACAAGAGGGCGGCTAAAAATACTCCTGCGAGTTTCGACTCCTCTGGCCTAATATGGCAGCGCAGGCCCCCGTGCTGCTGCTGGTGAGACGGCACCAGAGCGCAACGCTCACATTTGTTGACCAAACTGGTGACGTGCAGGTTGCATTTACATGAGATGAATCAACACTCTGCTCTTCACACGCTGCGCAGCATAAACACACATCCACTTCTGCAGAAAAAGGAATATTTATTATGTTTACGCCCAACGCCTGCCTCGAGGACTTCGGAGACCTTTGTGCGACGGGGCAGGCCCCGCGTTTTTGAATCCTCACCCAGCGCCGTTAAGAATTAATGGGTTGCCATGGCAACTATCGCTGCAAGGAGCCCCCGGTCGGGATGCTGAGCTCCAGCGGGCCTTTGTAGTCATTAAGACAGAATGTCAGGCGGAGGAGGGCTGGCAGTGGATTAAAGCGAGTTTGCGTGTGAGTCAACATGTATTTCAAGGGAGAGCATCGTTTTCATGTGCCTCAGCGGCTCTGTCTTTCGTTTGGTGTTTTGTGCTTGTAAAAATGTGCCACTCCAACATCAAATCCAAAACCCCCCTGTGCATGTAGGGGCTATCCTCGCAGATCTGGCCTCGCCTCACCTGATTGGATATAAAGCCTGGCGCTGCAGGACGCTCTGCCCGCCGCGTTGACAGCCGTGACGCAGTACGACCCCGCGTTGTTCGGCCTCATCTGCTTTATCACCAGGCTGTTCCTCTCACCCTCGGCCTTAACCACATGGAAAGCATCGCTGCGTATCTCTACATTATTCTTCCTCCATGTCACTGAGGGAGGCAGAAGAGAAAAAAAAACACATTCACACAGATGACAAACACCCAATAAAACCACCCACAGGAGAACAGATATAGCACGATCCACCTTACAGAGATGAGCTCACTGGCTTTGGGTTTTGCAGATTATCACTGAAAAGCATCTTGGATTTTTAAAAGATGGATTGTGAGCAGATTTTCGATTTAAATTTAATTCCTGACATAAAAATCTTTGCATTTCCAACTGTTATTCATTTAAACCAATAGCATTCATAATCAACACTCTGCACCATCTTCTCAGTCGTACCTGTAGGCGGCGGACTCCCAGCGATGATGCACTCCAGCGTGACCTCAGTGCCACTCGACGCCGTGACGTCCACGAGAGGCCTGTCAAACCTCGGGCCCTCGGCCGGCTCCTCGTCGGCGGACAGGTAGGAGTCGTCGGATGAGCCCCCTGAAGACGACAGGTCAGGTTAATGTGAGGCGGCATGTGCTCGGTTACCTGGTTTCCCTAAATGGGTCAGCCCCCAAAATTAGCCACGGGCTAGTTCCTTTTTTTGGCGTCCTTAATGTGGAATGAATTCTGTCAATGAGTCCGAGCCCTGCAGCAAATCTGTGTCGTGGATTACATTTCCAGAGCGGACAACATGATCGATGTACGTTCTACATTTTTCATATATATCCCCTTTTTTGTATTTAGTGCTATTGTGTTCATTAGTTGTAGTTCCTTAACAACCGTCCTTTAAAACCATTTCAAAATGTGCTGTTGGAAAACATTTTGTTGTTGGTTGAAAAACTCAAGTATGGCCAACATGACCAGTGTTCGACTTAAAGACTCAAACGAAAGACATTTCCTGTATTGTTTTAATTCTATTTCAGTTAGTTTTGTACGTACATGATATCTTTTGGTTTCTTTTTTCTATGTCTCTCAGTTAAAAATGTTTTCTCACGTCCAGTTTTAGGTCTGTGTATCATTATGAAGTTAATGTTGATGACTGCAGGATAATGAAACCATCTGTGTTTACACTCACTATCACTGTACAGTTTTGGTCATGTGGGAAAATGAAACGATCCATTTCTATCATACTGAGTAAACTCATGTTTTGTCCTGTGGTGTGTAGGAAAAAAAAACAGGAAACAATCCAGTTGTCTTTGCAGCAGCGTCATCAACAATAATAGCACTTGGAAACACTGGAGGGGAAATGTTGTCTGTGGCCACTTTAACTCTAACGACCTTGGTCGGGTCATGCGAGCAGCAGCCACTGTGGTGTGGACTTTCCCCGAGAGACCTGTCAATCAAGGCGAACACGACCTCAGATATACTTCCCGATTAGACGGACAGAAAGAAGTTTCTCATCGACTTTGGTGCAGTCCAAGTGTTTTTGGAGCCAGCAGCCCGAGGCCATCAGGAGAACTGCTTCATAACGCAGTTGTGCATTGGCTTCAACATCCATTTTTACAAAGACAATCACCATAAAACACATCCTACCTTCCTCCGGAGATCTGGGTTGAACGGCACGGCCCGTCTTGCTCTTCCGAACTCTCCCCTCCTTCCTCCTGGTCTTGGTTCCCTCAGTGCTCCTGTCCGCGACACATTCCGTCTCCATGGGTTCATCCTCCACCAGGATCGTGGGGATGTTCAACTTCAAGGCCGGAGACGTCCGACCCACCTCCGCCTTCCTCCTCTTCAGGAGGGGGCTGATGGAGGGAGTGGGCGATGGGGTGAGTCGGGGGGGCTTGGGGGGATACTGGGACCCTGGTTCCCTCACAGTTATCTGGGACGCTCTCTTCCCATGCGGGCTTGGTGATCTACGGTCCATCTTTGAATCCATCTCCAGATTTCTGAAGGAGGATTTCTGAGACGTGGGAACATGTGCGTCTTTGTCAGCTGCCGGAGTGCTTTGTAGGGTTTCCCTGCGTGCAAAGACAAGAAAACTGTTATGTAATACCGACAAATGTGACATAAATATTCAAGAAGTGGAGAACGGATCTCGATTTTGTATCCAGATTTGTGGAAAATTGGCAAATCTAACGAAGAGAAATAGTTTTTTTTTTTAAAGATTTTAAAAACACACAATTTCATCAATAAAGATGATTTTCTCCAAACCTGGTGAGGCTTCTCCTTGTGGCTGTTGGTAATGGTTGTCCTGGTAACTGGTGTACTGGTGCTGTCTCCATGGTAACAGAGATTTTTGCTGTGCTATCCACTGGTTTCCCCCGCGAATCTGGCTGTGTCATCTTGTCCTTCTCGGGGTTCTCCTTCTGATTCCCCAGACCTTTTCCTCGGATGTTCCCCTCCCTCTCCTCCACAGCTCGCTCCCTCGCCTCCAACTTTTTAACCACCTGGGGGGGAATGGGCTCTAGTTTCCCCGTGGTCACCCTCTCTTTCTGCGACAGCTGCTCGGTGGAGAACGCCTTCTTCAAGCTCGGCTTCCCCACGAGCTTCTTGATCCTCTGGAGCTCCTCTGCGAACTTGCTCTGGTAGCTCTGGACCCTCTGGGAGTAGCTCGTCTTGTCCTCTAACGAAGAGGCCCGTTGCTTGAACGCCGTTCGTTTCTGGGCCGCGCCGGGGCCTCCCGTCTTCTTTCCGCCGTCGTCCGAGTCGAAGGAAACCGCTCGTCCGGATGCTCCTCCCGGCAGGTCCACGCTAGCCCTTCGCTCCTCGAAAGCGCGGACCTTGTCGAAGATCTTTGGCGCCGTTCGAGCCAGTTTGGGCGTCATGACCACACCTGATGCCTGGTCTGTCTTAGACGATTGGGGATCTGAAGGTTTGGTTTTATCCGGGTCCTGCTTTGGGGTACTGGTGCCATTTTTGTGTGTGGTGGGAGGCGGCTGGGGAGAAGACAGGGGGGCATGGGCGGAGGGCCCCTGTGATTCGTCAGCAGTTTGAGTCCTAGAGGGGTGAGGATTGAGGGGACATGGAGGTGTGAAGTTAGAGCTGTAGGCGTCGGACGGAGCAGACGTACCTCCATGTTGTGTTTAGTGTTGTGTTTCATATTCATCAGTGAGTTCCTTGTGTTTTGTCTGTGCTCCTTGTGTCTCGTTTTCAGAGAGCAACACATACGATAGTGTAAAATGTAATGACTGATAAAGGAACAGGAATGAAACAACATTGCCCACATGTGAGATTTTTTTATAAGAACTTGATCTAACTGTGGCGAAGTGGAAGACACTCTAAAAAAACAGCAATAGCTGGAAAATTTTAGGCATGTCGCAGCAACAAAATTGCAGATTTACAACATGAACTTTTACAAAATGCCAGAAAAAATACCCCCGCTTCAAAATACAAAAAGACGTCATGCCTAAAAAGAACCTGTGATCAATAATATGTGAGAAACATTCATGCTAATATTAGCTCGGGATCGAAGCCAGCAAACCCATGCATGCCACAGCAAAACCGATAGAGATATGGTGTTAATCCAAAAGTGAGGGGCGGCTCTACAAAACATGCAGTGGCTGAAAAAAAAGAGTAATCACAGTTTTCAGAAAGTGCTGAATAATACATGTTAGCAGATTGTACCATTTTGTCTTCTTGAAGAGAAGCTCGTTAGCTTAAGACTTGTTAGCTTAAAACCAAACCACACTCACAGCAATCAAAACAGAGTCAAAGGAAAGCGTGATCGCCAAATAAACATGTATGAAAAAGGGCTGAATATATGAAATAAGAGTAGAAAAAAATGAATCACTGTGTAACTTATAACGTGAAGTACAATTTTTGCGAGTTGGGTTCATGGAGGATATAATGTCTTGTCTTATGTGTCAGTTTTTCTTTGCAATTTGGGGTTTTGTGGCCAGTCTTTCTTGTTTTCGTATCCTAAAAATAAGATGCCATGTGCTATAACGGCATGGAAAATGTCCTCCCTCTGTAGAGGCTGAACATGCTCCCATAGTAGTCGCTGCCTACGGAAACACTTTCCTCTGACCCCTGAACAGGCCGCGCAAGGTTAGCGTGAGACGCCCGGATCAGCGGTTCCACACCCAGGTGACGGACAGGGGGGGCCCCCTCAGCAGGAGCCCCTCCGAGGGCTTGCCTGGCTGGGTTTGTGGGGTCCAGGTGGGGCCCCGGAGGGCGGGAGCCCAGAGCGCGGAGCTCCCGCTCCACCACGGGGTCATAGGCACCGGGCAGGGTCGCCCTGCGATCTGAAGCATCCGGGTTATAGTCCATCATCCCTCCTCCCTCACCTGGGGAGAGACAGAGAAGCAAGACTGTAAGAAAAGCTTGTTTTTTAAAGGATAGAAGAATAAATCCATCTACAATCAAAAAATGTGTTCAGGGTCGTCCACACCAAGATCAATCCGTCTGACGATAACAATCTGAGCATCCAAACTGATGGAGGATAACATTTCGTAAACGATGGCGCTGCACGCTCCAGCTGTGTCGGCAGCCTAGGAAAATAGACATTGATGACCTGCTGCACGTCGCAGAGAAACAAAATAAAGGACACAGTTTTCACGATACTTTAAAAAAAAGGGAGTTAAGATACTCCAGTGCTCTACGAGAGTTGTGGAAGACATCAGTTTTCCTGCTGATTGTCAAAGAAGACATCAGTCAAGACCTTTTCAGGGCTACTTTAAGCTGTGGATGAACACACGTTTAGCAGTCTAATGAGTAATTACAGCGGCAGGATGTTGTACTATATCTGGGATTGACTCAAAATAAGCTACAGTGCCTGCGTTCGTTGTAATTAAAGAACACCCAGCGCAACAGTTTGGCTAATTGATGCGTTTTTAATCAGTTTTGGACAACAATGGAGCTCTGTGGCACAGAGGAGTAAGCCTCTGGGCTTTGTCTGCACAGGCAGCGCTTCGCTGGTGGTTTTGCTCTTAGGAAATATCACCAGACGGTGAGAGAAAGATAAACCTGACTCGAATACCGGAGAATGTTTCATTAATGTTAAATGAAATCATTATCGTTAATGTCAAACCTTTTGTGGAGTTAATATCATTTTTGGAACGGCTTGTGTTTTGTTTAAATGTCTGTAAAAAGATGAATTAATCAACTAAAAGATTCATCAGTCGAAGGAGCAAGAACCCTGAGCTGGTAGAAACTGATACTGACGTAAAACGGAGGGCAGGAACATCATTAGACGTCGGGATTAAGAGTCTATTGATCGCTCGAAAACAGGAAATGAAAGAGCGACGTCGCGGGGCGGCGTGCACCACTTAAAGAGATCCTCCCCCATCGCAAATCAGGTCATGATTGACATTTTAGTGATGAGCTACGGAGACAGGACTGCTTGGGGCAGCGAAAAGAGCGAGCAGTCAGCATCTCGGGCTAACGACGGAAAACCTTGAAGCGGCGAGTGTCGAGGATATAAAACGACAGACAATCAGAAATGCTACTGACTCAGCGCCACAACCAGAAAACAACGACGGACATGAGAAATCTTCTCAGGAGGGAAATATCACAAGGTCTTGACATATTGAGCTTCAAAATGCTGCTGCCATTTCCTTGTGAGGCAACCTTCACCTTCTTTCATTTTTAGGCTTTTAGCGCCGTGTGCTGAAGCTAATGGAGGGGTCATTCTCACAAACCATCCTGCCGCAGGATCTCAACAAGTCTTCTGCAGGAGGCAGGAAATGCATCTCTAATTTCTGCACGCAGCCGAGGCAACCAGAATCTGCTCCTTGAAGAGAACAAATGATGTATCACCTCATCCCTCCCTCATCTGATATTCTCTTTCTTTCTCTCTTTTTATTTTTTTTGTTGCTCGTCTCTGGAGGGACGTGACGGAGGGCGTAGTCAAGCCCGCCAACACGAAGGAGCCGAGAAAGTGCAAACACCGCGCACGAGCGAGGGAAAGAATATAAACTTTCTCCGCGGCTCAGGAGAAGGGTGTCAATATTTCGGATCTATATTCAGACATCCTGTTGCCTGGTTAGGAGGGCAGGCAGCTTCTGTGACGCCAGCGCACCAACACCACTTTAGCAAATTAGAGAGGAGTATTTCGGAGGGGAATCTTTTCTATACGGGGAAAAGAACATTAGGTCGACATCTTTTTAACGACGTGTGCGTGAAGAGATCAAGAGTTTTCTTTGGGCTTGATCCGATTTGCCTTTTAACCAAATGACACAGCCTCACACGCGAAACGAAGCAGGATTTGACAGGTCTGATTTTAGATGCTGGGCAAATTAGTCCATTTTAAATGTAATTGAACTGCTATTCTACGTATCGAGAGGCCCTGTTTGTTCACAGGCCTCTGAAATAGTGAAATAGAGTGCATCTTTAATCAAAAATACTAAAAATAGTAAATGTTTTAGTTGATTATCCAGCAAAGATACCAAACATACACTGGTTACTGCTTCTCAGATGTGAGACTTTTGTCATGACGCAATTCTATGCTGTTTACTTTGTTATATTTGGCCGACCTTCCACCGCTGACTGATAAAATAGCTTTCAGCTCTCAAAACCTGCTGTAGAAATGCAATCCAGCCAAAACTGTGGCACACACAGTCCCTATAACAACCAATCTTATGCGAGTGTATCTTAATATCCACTTACTGAATGTACCGTAGCTCCGTCCTGGCGCTACATTTGTTTCCTGATTGAATTCTGGCAAAGCAAGAGCACACAGTATCGTAGAATAATCGCCGCCACTCGCTTTAACATCATTTATCCGACAGAAGCAGCCTCAGTTTTCTGGGCTGTGCTGTTCCCTGCGGAGCCCGACAGTGAGATCCAGACCTTAGACAGGTTCCCTGCTGGAAACTGGGGCAGTGTGTCACTCCGTTGCATCACACCATCGAGCGTTCTGCCATGTCGGATTTTATCCAATGCACGTCGTGGGCCAAGCTGATAACAAGTCCCCATTAAATCTATCAATCCTGCATTGAATCATAATTTCGTAGAAGTGTGCTTTTGGCAGCAGACGTTGGCGCTGCAGTCGATCAGACTGAAGATCGCCTCATAAATACAGTTTAAAGAGCAGCTGAATATGTGCTGCGCTGCATAATCTTCTGCAAGTGTTGCAACTTTAAAAATGTACATTTAAAGAGTAAAATGTCAGTTGTGAGGAGCTGAACCAGAGCGTAGAAACCTCAGCAAGTTTTGAGATGTAGTACCTGCAGGTCCTCTCCGTCCAGCCTTGTCATGGTGCCTCCCGGGCCCTTCTTTGGTTTCCATCTGAGGCTCAGTGGTCTCATCCTCTGTGGTCTCAGAGTCTGCGAGAAAGAGACGTGAAACGAGGTGAGTCAAGGTGGAGAACGAGGAAGGTGGAGAAGAGTGAGGAGAGAGAAAAACAGAGGTGGTGGTGGTGGAGGAGAAGAGGAGGAGGTCGAAAACAACAACAGGGTCCCGGAGAAAATGACATTTCACATTGGCTTAGCGGGCGCAGAGTTTGATGGGTCCTTGAAAAGAGCCGCGGAGAACCCCCGGAGTGGAATAAATGGGCTGAGGCTGGAGCGTGACATGAAGCCAGCTGTGGCTTATAAAAATACATGGCCGCTACATGGAGGGGAGGGGAGGGTGTAGTTGCTCTTTCCTCGGGTCTGCAGCCGTTTGACTTTGGCGTCGAAACAGACTGAGCTTATTTTCTTTATTTAGGCTGACCGCTTTGTTCCTCTTATTTTTACTTTATTGGATTTAAAGAGTCTTTCAATATGACCCCTGTTGAGATCACAGTGCCTCTTAACCAAAGAAGACTTAATAAAAAAAAGCACAAAATATTCAGGATATTCGAAGATGCCAGAAAAGCTGGTTTTAAAGAGACAGTTCACCCTGAAAGTCAAACATACTCGTGTGCTATTTATACCAGCTAGATATTTTTGGAGTACTTACGATACTTAAACATCATTATTATACTTTAACGTGCTATTTATTTACATTAATATAAATTATTTACATACATATGAGTTGATTACTGGATAATACGGACGTACTTGATTTGTAGACTACCCTTACTAGTTGACACCAGAAATACTAGTCGGTTAAAGTTAATATTCAAAGGGACTTGAGGCAGGATTTGTGAAAAAATAAACATGCATTTTAAGTTTTTTTTAATGCTAATGGGTGTTCATAAACAAAAAGAATGAGCCCACCCACGTATCTCTCCGTTGCCTTGAACAGGCTGTGTGCTGCATAATTTACTGCAACTCGTGGTTCGAATTTCCCGCACAGTCCTGCGGACGTGACGTCAGATGACGCTGAATGCGCGTCCTCAACGGCTTGTAAACAGGAAGAAGACAAGAGCGGTGGACCCAAACTAGTGTTTGTGTAGTAATGGATTCTGCTACGGCCAGAAAACGACCCACCACCACACAAAGTCCACTATAAAGTCATACTAAGAAGAAAACGAAGGTTTTATCAGCGGCAAGTCGGGAGTCGAAACGGAATTACGACCAAAGCCGGACCGGAACCAGAATAAACATCGGATACACGTTTGACTCATCGAGGCAGCTTCAACTTGAACTGGGACTGAAAACAGATGCTGACATGGCTCATTTCCTACTGACCAGGTAAGAAAACATTACAGGTCATGTTTAGAGCTTGATTTGAAAATCATATGAGATCACCGAGGACTCGGAGTGACCTAACGTGCAAAGTAGCATTAGCAGCTAACGGTTAGCTGCTAACATGTAGCTTAGTCCACCGCTGTGTAACACTGAATAGTTACAGACTGCGCATTTCCACGGTCCTTTAGTCTGAAACCGAATAGTTAGAAATATGTCCCTTTATATATGGGACCAAAAGCCCAGCCTGTTATCCGGCAGGTGACGTTAGCAGCTGGCTGTAGCCACATGCTAACGGTTTGTTTGTGTCTGTGTAGTAACATTAGCTGCTAACACACAGCAGTCCCGTATCAGAGACGATGTTTTTGTCCCACAATATGCCGTCTTTGCTTTCGCCTGTGCCTTTCAGACTCGCTGCTTGTGTGTCGCTACACATAGCGAGCGGCTCCCGGCTGCTTCATGTGTGTAGGGGATAAGGCTATCCTTTACACACAGCACAGTTAGCAGTTGTAGGCTAGCAACGTCATTCCGCGGAGGGCGCATGCGCGGAGGTCTGGCAGTGAACATACACGTGAACAGCGAGTAAAGAAATAACAGCCGCCCGGTCACTATTGTGTCTTATTTCTTGATCCTGCCTCATGTCCCTTTAAATTACATATTGACATAATTTGCACTGAAATGTCATGTACTCCTGCTCAAGTGTTGCTAATGTTAGCCACCAGTTAACTTGTCAAACATGCAGACAATGTTTAAACATACAGATCAAAATTGTGCTAAATTTTGACTTTTCAGAAATATTATCTCACTTTTAGTCAACGAGTCAAAGTTTAAACTTCAGGTTAAAGCATCTGGGAAATTAGTTATTTGTAACCGACCTTTTCAAAGGATCAGCATGAATGAAACAGCAGGAACTGACACTTGAAAATGAAAAACATTCAGAGAATGATGTCATCAGTAGGAGACACAGTCACAGAAACTCAAACCACCAAAATGTAACGTGCCAAACAAAAAGAAAAAGATCGACTATATTCATTCGACTGAGGTCTCGATTTAATAAGAAACATTCAAAAGCATAAAGAGGAGACAGATATAAGGGTTGTGGTGGCAGTGCAGACAAATAAAACACTATGAGGAGATTTCTCGAGGAAGAAAACACAATAAAGGGAAAAAAGGACGGAGAGACAGAAACCACAGACACTGTCGAAAACAAACTGCCTGAAGCCGCAGCTCTGTGGCCGGGATCACATTACATCAGCAGGATGAACAGACGAAGTCGGAGAGAGAGAGAGGAGCGGATGGAAAGATGTTTGGAAAAATAAAAAAATACAAAACAAATCAACTGAAGATGAATCAAGACAGGCAGGTTTACCATAGCTTTGCTTTCGGCAGGAGCGGAAAACTTCGCTTCCATAGTGGCAGCAAGAGAGGGCAGACGGGAGAGCACCGTTACTATGGAAACCAGCATCTCTCTCACCCACACGACCAATCCTCTTCGTACCCATTAGAGTCTAAAAATCACCAGCCAAACTGCTGGGTGGCTGACAGATATGTTTACTGGTTAGAGAGCTCGTGAAGGAGGAGGAGGAGGACGACAACCACAAAATGGGTTGCACCTCATTGCGCCTCAAACATCAAGTCAGATCCTGATTAGATAATTCCAGAAGGTTCCGCCTAATGATAAGAAAGCCAGTGTAACATGAACAATCACCATTAACTCATTACATTGCTAGCAGCATGTGTGCCTGTATCTTCCCTGGGTGTGGGTATGTAGATCCACCCGGCTGTGTCGAATGAAGTTAAATGGCTCGCACGCCAGGCGGCGGGGGGGAATCGACTCGGCGATGTAATTATGAAGGAATATATTTCAGCTTGTGTTGTAATGCAAATATGATTTGGAGTACAGCAAGCCTCTGGTTTGGCTTCGATCATGGATTGCACGAATACGGCCAAATATCCGACCGTAAACCATCGAGGCCAGACATTATTCACTCCAGGATTTTTTTTGCGGCGTGATTACAGAAACATTGCTTTGAGGGGGTGGATGTACAATAATAAAACCCACTCCTGTTGTAAGCAGTCAAGCAGTAAAAAGCATAAAGTAACACTACAGCAATACAGATGTTCTACAACAGCAGCTTTCATATATAAAAAAGGGTTATTAAAAGGAGTAAATCAAAGTGGAGCACAAGCAGAAACAGGGAAAAGCTGCAGTAGGTTACATTTTTCTTTTTTTTTTTTTTACAGAAAAGAAAACAATAAGTAAGATAGTAGAATTGGTTTAAAGCTCATACTGACAACACACCATGGGTAAATCTGCCAAAAGTCCGTGTGGAATGCCCAGTTCTCTGAAACGAGATACAGAGCACAATGCATTATTGAACAGTAAACACAGCCAAAGAGTCTGTTTTACACAAAACACAGAAAGAGGTCCCTTCCACCCGAGAGTGCTGTCGCTGTCGCATAAAAGTGTGAAAGTAGCGCGATGTCTTTCCTTTCAGTATGAGAGGTTTGTACGAGAATTTGTTTAAAAATCACATGTATGTAGGAAGAAATGTTTACCAGAATGGTACATATACATATTTTGGATATGGTTATATCGTGATATGGCACAGGAGTTATCTTATTCTGGTTTTAAAGTGATTTTACTCGACTGATTTCCTCGTTCTTATACTTATTTTTACCCACTTAGTAATTATATCCACATTATTGTTGAGTATTTAACACGAATCTCACTGCATTATTATTTGTACTGCTGCTAACTGTTTGTAGCTTACTGTTAGCTTGTTAGTTCAGTTAGCCGTGCAGCTAGCCAAACTACATTGTGAGTGCTTGCACCGCTAGCACTGGAGCGCTGGGAGAAAGAGGTTTTTTAGCGAGCTAGCTGGTTAGCATGCTAACGTCTTGATGTTTCTTCACATTCCGTTGAGAGTTTTGGTTCGTTTTGAAATGTTTGAAGCTAAAATTCCTACATTTCGCACCTTTAAGGACATAATGCAAACAATGTTTATGGCAAGAAACGCTGCATATCGTAAAAAGCGAAAGATTCAGATTCTTTGAGTTTGTTAGTGTGACGAAATAAACCCAATTTAAAGGGTAAAATCATGTTTGGAGCTTCATGTTTAGCCCTCAAGAGGTTTCTTCGGTTGTTTTTTCTGACTTCCAGTTCAGAGCCCAATAAAAGCTGGTGAGTGGAACCAGACATCTAATAAAATAAGATTATATAAAAGTCCTTTCAAGGGGCCCATTTCACAAGAGCAATCCGCACCACGTGGTTTGTAAACGGTTACAGACGCACGTTTCACAAATGATTGTCGCCTGCAAGTTCTACCTGCGACTGATATTTAATGTGGTGAACTTCAGAACCATATCCACCTTCAATAGTTGGTTGTTTTGTTGGTTTGTGAACAGGATTACGCAAAAACAACTGAACGGATTTCCACGAAACTTGGTTGGAGGATGGGTCTCAGCCCAGAATAGACCCCTTTAACGTTTGGTGCCGATCCAGGAGATCTAGTTAATTTTCCCGATGAAAGAAATCTAGTGTAATTAGTTTGCTGGTATCTAGCGAGTACAATTTGATGTGGATCCAAATAAAAATCCACATCTAGCGGATTTAAATCTGTTTTCACGGACGGTCCTCAGCTGCTATAGTAACAACATTGGATTAGGCTTGATTCAATTAAAGGAGACAGCTGGGCCTTGGCGGAGTTATGCCCTCTATGGTGCCATTCTAGTTTTTTAATTAAATTTAGCTTGAAAACATTAATCTGGTGAAGGAACCTCAACACGATACGATCTGTTTCATGCCCAGATTTGGTTCGAGGCGAGTCGATAGTGAATCATCGCTCGGCCGTATCTAAAAATGAAAAAATATCTGACTAACTCTCGGGGCCATCTTTGAGAAAGCGTCCCCTGCTGATAAAGCACTTGGCAAAAGTGCTTCTTGGACAGTCTGTCAATCAGCACCAAGGAGAGCTCCTCGCGGTGACTCACGGCTTTGCAGCGAATGGGAAGCAAAAAGTAGCAGAAGTGCAAAGTGAAATGACTCATTTCACACTCATTTCCCTCCCCGGCGTTCGCAGCGCACTCCCCATTGGTTAATGTCTTCGTGTCAGGCAATTTGATTAACTGTTGCCTGGTGGTAACTGCTGTTTGACAGACTCCACTGGAAGCTTCCATCGTTTGTCGTGATCTCCATTGTTGTGGCCTCGAGGCAATCGTATCAGCGGAACGCCAGCCGCAAACGGCGTCCTTTTGAACAGGCGGCGTTTGGCGAATACTTCAGAAAAATGTTTTCTATGGATGTAATCCAAATCCTCGCAGCATTTATTCACACAAATCCGCTGCTGGAAGCAAAAGGACGAGTCGCGAGGGTCTGATACCGATGCCGAATTCAGAGGAGGCGAAGCGAGCGTCAGAAATCGGCTTTATCCGGCGCCCTGCTCACTTCGCAGCCCCTGTGACTGGCTGGCCTGATTCTCATGTCTCCACGGAGCGTAGCCTACTGACACACTTTTCATCTGCTCCCAATTTGTGAAACCTGGTATAAGAATTATTTATCGCGTAACCAAACTGTCACGACTGACAAGGTGAGGGATGCATATTTCAGGAGAATGTGCACAGAGGCGCAGAGGAGATTTTGGACAGTTTGAGGATGTGAGAGGGGATTATTGAGTGTCAGTGTGAGGGTCTCTTACTGCACTGAAATACAATTCTCTACCTGGCAACCCAGAGTTTTCCTCAGCTGACTTTCTTTGTCACGCTGTCCTGATTTGTCCTCAGTTTGCCGACAGATGATAGAAAACAAAGGCGGAGAAAAGCCGGCGTCACCTCTCCTGCCGTTCTCCCATTTCACCCTGAGCAGTGGTGCTAGGTTTTAATGGATGTATTCCCCTCAAAATGTTTCTTTTACCACTTTTATCGGTTACAAATCAACATATTTACATTAAATTATCAGGTGAAGGGTGTGGCATGACATCCAAATATGTAAAAACCTACTATCCTCCGTGAAAAAACAACTAGAATCCAGCTTCGTAACATCATTTTCTTCCCAAAAAAAGGAGCAAACTCACCTGAAATCTCTTCTTGGACCAGATTTTCTTCATCTCGTCAAGTAGCGCTCCCCTGTCAAGCGTGCGATATTACCTGTGGCATCAGAAAAGCATCCCCACAACCCGAATAAGCCCAGGGTGTGGCATGAAACGACCCCCTCCCCAAACAAAAAAAAACCAGAGGGTGGAAGAAGGAGAAGGGGAAGAAAAAAAAGAAGATTCATACGCGGGATTCAGCCGCCTTTTGTGCGTGGGTGTGTTTACGCTCCGGTCTGGCGGCGAAGACGGGGAGAAAGAGCGAGAGAGGATGCAAATAAGCCGGAGCCAGGTGTCTTTGTGTCTGAGTGTGTATCCGCTGATGTGAACCGCGTCCCTCTCTGACGTAGAGCGTCGCCTTCAGAGGGGCAATTCTCAGCTGGTTCGTCCGATCCCCCCACCTCCCCCCCACCACCCAACACCCACCCATCCATCTCTGCTGCTTCAGTCGAGAGCAGAGCCGGAGGAGGTGGGGGTGGGAAGTCAGAGCAGAGGGGGTGTGTTGGTCTTGATTGCGGTGACGAGAGAGGAGGAGGAGGAGGAGGAAGGGGGGAAATGAGGAAGAAAACAACCGGCTTTAAGAGAGAATCTTGACTTTTTTTCTGAGCGAGATTGGGACTAAAGGAAACCAAGTCAAAAAGGGGGAGGAGGGAAACAGACGAAGAGGAGAGGAGGCGAGAGAAAGGAAGGGGGGAAAGATTCACGAGGGAGGAGGAACAGAGAGAGAGAGGGATAGATGATAGGATAGGGGGGGGAAGGGTGATCAAGAGTGAAATGCATCCTCTGAAGAACGGTAAATACGAGCAGCCCTCCTGATTTCCTTCTTACAGCTCTCGCACCTCCACTCTCCTGTTTTCTTTGTTTTCCTCTCTCGGCGAGGTAGCAGCCCTCAGCGAAACCCATGAGCCATCAATTATTTATCCGTATTCCATGTCTGTTAGCTTTAACCAGTGATAGGGGTCAAGGTAGCAACCGCCTCGAGCAGCCGACGGCTATTTGGCCTGGATTACACCGCGATGCGTGTTACTGGCAGCAGCCGCGGTCCAACCTCAAATCATCATTTTATGTAAAAAAAATAAATAAAAAATACTGCAAAAGCCCTTGACAGTGTGCTGCTCAAACAGAAATGTCACTAGATTAGAGCTTCAAGCTAATTTGCGTCTGTAGTCCTTCGGCAGATCAGAGCAAAGACAAAAAGACACAAGACATCTGCAGGCTTAATAAATGACTTGAATGATTACTAAATAAAGTAGTAGTCAATAGATTTCTTCCAATTAAAGCTGTATTCATTGATGTTTGGCCACTAGGGGGCAGTAGAACATCTTGTCACCTGTTAGCAAGCAGTCGATTATCTGCACATCAAGCTCTCACAGAGCAACATTAACAAAATGTTGGAAGTTTTTAATCACAGGAGGTCGGAGGGCATGGCGGTGGAGTTACAGGCGAGAAGGCTAACAAGCCCCTGACCGCTGTTCAAGACTGTGTTTTCAACATTTGTGAGAGACCTCGGGAGTATTTCAAGCTGTCTTTGTGGCAACAACAAACCAGATATTTTAGGTCAAGACAGGATCATTCCCCTAATCAAGTCTCTGTTGTGCATGAAATTAAACACGTAAAGTTGCGACCTAAAGAAATGTTTCAGCAGATCTGTGGTTTCTGTGAACATTTATTCTGTCAAATACTGACTTTTTGGTTTAATTGGGATTGGAAAAATCTGCCTCTTTAGTTGCTAAATGCTCCAAAATATTCACCTGCTCGTTGCTATCTTTGTCTGTTTGCCATTACAAGCTAGGCAGTTGAGATTTGCTCGATTTATTTTGGTCGAAACACCGATTTGCTGCATCAAAACAATGAGCTGAAAGACGCTAAAAAGCACTGAAGAGCTGAGGGAAAATGTAAGAATTATGGTTTAAACATTAAAGAATAACTTTTATCAACAGGAAGTGAAGAAATAACAGTTTCGACATTATGTGAAAGATGTCTATGTATTACGTTCTAGAGATTTCTGCTCAGGTTTGGCATGCTAACCAGCTAGCTTGTCCTGCAGTACAACTCTCAGCTCCCAGTCCGGACTGCTAACTGCACAGCTAACAGAGCTAACTAGCTACCGGCAGCTACAGTTAGCATCACTTGGTGGTTACTGTGGTGATATGCTGTTGTCAAGCCATGCCGGTACGCTCTTTCTGCTTCAACGAGTCAAAATATCCGCTTTGTCACTTAAAGTAACACCTTTCACATTACATGTGGTCGTTTAATCAATAGCGGATCTGAAATATTGATGAGAGCTGTTTGAGGTTTATTACATTTGGAACAAATCTGGCACGTTTCAGCTCTCACTGAATTATTATTGATATACTTCCACTGTCTCTACTGAATAAATCAGACAAAGAAGATACGAAGGAACACTCTCCTCCTGGATGTCTGATTTGTTGAGCGAACGTGATGAGAATATGTAACCGCTTCCCACCACCCATCCACCTCCCTCCTCCGTCAGCCCCCTTCGTCTCTATCTCGGGCTCCAATAAACACTCTGACACACGTTAATTGTTCCTTCAGATACACCTGTGCTCTCCACGCCACCTCCATCTAATGGATCTAAACGTAATTACAGATGGACCCCGGAGCTCCGAGAATCCTCCACATTTCAGCTCGGCTCTTCTTGCTTCGCTAACAACGTGCTTTTTAGTGTTGTTAACTGAGGCTTTTTAATGTTTACGGCCTTGTAAACGCCGGATCAATATGTGAGATTCACTCCTGCCATGAATCAGGAGTTATTCAGGTCATTACTTACATTTTTTTTTTATCTTAAAGACGATCAGAAGTGGGTTTAAATTTAAATAGTCGTCCTAGATTCTGCGGATCGCAGTTCGCAATTGTTATTTTAACAAACCTCCCTCTCTTCACCCGTCGCCCGCCTCGCACTCCTCCTCCTCCATCCATCACCAGTGAGAGGCACTCGGTCCGGCAGAAAGTGCAGCGATCAATACCGATGCTTTATGCGTGATACGGGATACACCCCCAAGTAACAGTTCAAACGCCCCCCGGATCAATAAGCCCATCATAATACAAGATTCCATGACCATCATCTGAGCCAGATACGGCGGTGGAGCTTTCATGCTGCTTGGAAATATCTCTCGTGAGGTTTTTTTTGTGTGTGTTTGCTGCTCTGAAAGCCAAAACGACTCGGCTTCAACCAACCTCTGGCTGTGATATCATAAAATATCAGCCATTAAGAGGAGATTATTAGGTTTTACTGGTGCCACGTCATTTATCTTGCTTTGAATCTGATTTTGTTTGACGTTTCAGGAGACCAAAATGTCCTCCGGCAGTATACACAGACTTTAGATGCCCTTGTTGAAGCAGCCCGACCCACAGATGCAAATTCTGACTTCTGCAATCTCAATATTGAAATCACAAGCATTAAAAAAGACTCTGGGGCAGATGAGATTCGGAGCATGCTATAGTTTAATTAGCCTAAAACAACAACAGAGTAAGCAGACTTCACGGAAACCCATTGATTTTGTGACAGAGGCTGCGTTCTGTGGAGCAGCCTTGATGGATGCCTTCCAGGCATACAGCTTTATCAGCAGCAAGTCTGGCATAATCTCTCCGCAACGGAAAACAGATTCGGCTGCTGTTACATCACACTGTGATCACACCGTTTCTCTTTCTCGGTGCAGACCGAGTCCTGTCAGACCTTCCATATCATGTGAGTCTACGTCACGTTTGCCACCCGTCTTCTCCCAAGAGAGACCTGCACATAAATAGGCCCGCATGATATGAGGATGAGAAACTGCAACGTGAGCTAACATCGCTCAATAAACAAATATTTCACTTTGAAACATCATATTGTCGCCTCCCTCCTCAGCCAACGATTGTGCCCGCTAACCTCGCTGTCACGACCAGGAACAGGGGGATAACAGATACTAAGACACAATATTCCGACTCCACAAGTTCCATGAGTCATCAGGTTTTGCACAAACTTGTGTGGTCCATGCCAGCTCGTGTGCAAGCAAAAAGGGGTCGTACCAAATGTTAAGATATTCTGAAATTCGCTCCCTCCTTAGCCATCAATTAAGCTAGCTAACTTAACAGTCACCTGCACTGAAGCTGGTATGGACTCGGCAAGTTCCATGAGTCGTCAGGTTTTGCACAAACTTGTGTGGTCCATGCCAGCTCATGTGCATGCTGTCATTGAAGCAAAATGTAGCATACCAAATACCAAGATATTCTGAAATTCTCTCCTCCCTCGGGCACGAACCTCGCAGCCGTGACCAAATTGACACCAGTTGATCTAAGGTTAGCTGCACTGACGCTGGTATGGACTCCACTAGTTCCACTTGTGGGGTCCGTGCCAGCTCGAGTGCATGTTTAAATTTTTCAAAGTCGTTTTTTTTTAAAGATTCCACTTTTCACTCAAGTTGTAATATCATTTGTAATGGAAAAAAAAGTTTTATATTTGAAAACAAAGGCAAAATCAAAGTATTTGGTCTTGGCCCTACTGTATATGG
Source organism: Lagodon rhomboides (assembly GCA_039737535.1). NCBI lineage: Eukaryota > Metazoa > Chordata > Actinopteri > Spariformes > Sparidae > Lagodon > Lagodon rhomboides. The sequence goes on along the minus strand of CM077807.1, from coordinate 14,467,088 downwards.
GAGATTTATCTCTTGGCAGCCATCCTTCTGAACGAATGAGAAAAACTATAATAAGGCTAACGCTTCTTTATTTTGTCACCCAAAACCCTTTAAAAGCAAACCTAAGGAGCGATATGTCGATCAGTTCATACGGTGGGCTGGTTTGGAAATCCCAAATGACAGTGGCCAATGTTGACAGTCACACTGCAACCTGATCCTACCACCTAATCCGGACCAAATCCCCGCGGGTTCCTGTGAATGACTGTGTACCAGCGGGATGGAACACAAACACACCCTCTGCCAGACCAAACACCAGGGAAACAGCGTTGGCTTCGCCCTCACATATTGCCTCAGCTGCCTCGTGAGAATAGAGAACCTAATTAATTGAACTGTATCCTTAATCCACTTGAACGTAACATTTAGAGAATGTGAAATCATCAAGCGGCTATAGATTATCTCTGCACCGGTATGCCAATGTAGGCCGACGGTCCAGACGGGAGGACGAGGTCAATAAGAAGTGGCGAGAGCAGGAACGTCGTGCTATGTTTGGTCTAAAACAGACACTGACTGAGCAGACAGATGGGTTTAAGGTTCAACTGCAGCACATTTGTCCATTAAATTAATGAGATTTCTAATAACTTCAATATCTTTTTGTCATCAAAGTTCAAACGCACGTCATTCATTTTCAATGTTTCCCTAAAAGTCCCAATTTATACCATCTAAATGTCAGTTTGACTGAATGAAACATGTTGTTAAGCCTGTTTTAATTCCGTTAACACAGTACCGATGGAAACCAACCTTAAAAGTTTCATAAATCTCTGGCACACACTGGCTGTTAGTCCGTGTATATAACACCTGTCATCAGTTTTAGGGGAGTCTGATTTCAAATCTTGTTCTCTGGACTTGGGATGTGGGATGATCCCTTTGCTCACATTTGGGTCACCAAGTGATGGAGTTAAAGGGGATCTCTGTAGTTTAGTAATTCACACAGGACAGTTTTGGTTAAGACTAGCTATATTCTGCTCGTTTGCGTCCCTACTGTCATCTATTGATTATGGAAATCTACACACAAGTTGTGGAGTGCTGGAGAGATCAAAATGTTTCCCACCTGCAAGTGGTGGATGTCGTAGTGCCTGACAAGGATGTTGTTGTTTCTTTTTGCTCTTGTTTTTTGTGCACTAAAAGGATTTTCCTGAAGAGGTCAATGGGGAGGTTATTTGGGAAACAATAATGGGCGATACTAGGTGGAACTAGCATTTTAGAAAGCTAGAAGTTTAAGCTAATGCAACTTTTCCACACACATGTGCTGGCTCGGCTTGACTTGGTTTGACGTGGCACGTAGAGGTCAAAGGAGCTCTTCCTTTCCGTGGTGCTATCAAAGAATAGTCGCCAACAAAGCTCTACTAAATCGGTTGTAAATACATTTTTTTTTACCATAAAAGTCTCCAGTTATTTAGTTATTTAAACAATTTTTGTGAAGCAGCAAATTTAGGAAATGTTAGGTTATCACCAGCAGTAACTAGGCAGCAACGACTCCCGAAACAGCTGGAAGTGAACATAATGAAACGGTAAATAACTCTGATTTCTGACAACACAAACAAGGCCGCAGGACAGAAACTAAAGAGCTACAAAAGTACTGAGAGCTGAACACACAGATCATTTTAAAACAGTCTCTCTCTGGTCTCTTGCACAGCTGACTATCGCAACCCAGGGCTGTTTGAAGTTGAGAAGAAGCGGGCCATCATGGGTTGGCTACAGTTGGGAGACGTCAACGCAGCCCACTTGGATGCTCGGGGACGGTTCAACTTGACGTGGGAAAACAGGTAATGTAAAAGCAAATCAGGGCGGCACGGTCTGACTCGGCGTGGACCAAAGTGCCAGTAGTAGCCGTTAGTAGTATTCACTCAATAAAGTCGCTAAACTAGACCGTCATGAATGAATGAGGCGCTGTAGCAATCGCTCAAAGAAAGAGGCTTAGCGTCCTGTTACGAGGGAAAATGCTGGTTCTGGGAACACGCCAGAAGTCGTAGACAACAATTTTCACGGGGGCCCAGGATAAGATGGATATGCTAGTTCCGGGCTAGCTCTTGAGCCAAGAGGATATTCCAAAGATGCCATAACCATTATTAAGAAGCTTAAATTTGATCCAGTTGAGAGAAAACACCAGATACCTTGAGAGTTTAGGGACAACCACAATACAAACAAGATTTCTGTGCCCTAAGGTAAAGTAAAAAGCATTATCCATGGATGTAGCCGGGGCTTTGCCGAACAGGGCGAAGCACAGTGGAGACAAAGTGAATCCAATTAAGCAACAATAATAGCGGCCTCGAGTGTATTACCTTGTTTTCATTTCCATTACAGCTGTTCCACTTAATTGAGTATGCATTTTATAATTCCCTGCCGCAGTGTGATCCTTCTCTTACTTCAGCCTGTTCAAGGATTCCCAACAACCCATTTTATGCCAGTGTAGTGTGTGTTTTGTATTGATACCAGCTCCCACTCACCTCTTTGCTTCTTGCTTCTCGGCCCACTCACGCCTTCCCGAGCACCTCTCAAAGCTTTCCGTGCATCGAGCAGCTCCTTCCGCAACATGGCTCTCGTCGTCCTTTTTTTTTTCTTCTTACAACCAAATAGATGGCTACATCTGCCAAAAAAAGCTTCTCCGTCTAGTACAAGTCTTCTCCATCGGGACACGCCGCTAAAAAACAAGGGAGCCTCCTCAAAATGACACCGACAGACAGGCCTACTCCAGCAAATATGTGTTGTCTCAAGATTGGACCTCAAGACTTCTTCCTCCTCAGCCCATGTCTCACTTTCTTGCCCTCTCCCTGTCTTCCCCCAGTCCTCCCTAACCGCGACTGCCAACTTCAGCGGTCTATTTCCAGTCTTGCATAGTACAACCCCTTCAGTCGCACTGTACCTTCCCTCTGCACCCCCTTTCAGAGAGCCCAGCTATAGCAGGAGATTAAACCGAACCCGGACAACCTTTGCTGTCCTCGGTGGGTCACTCTGCTCTGCTTGGACTACGGGGAGTTTTGAAACCCTAGAACAAGGCAGACATGTTGCAATACACCATTAATGATATGCGACAAGTGCACATGCATTACGGGGCGGATGAGACAGTTGCAGGGACAGCATGCAGATCTATTTCAGACAGCATGACGAAATGAACACATGAAAACAAGTGTTCATGTGTGGGATTCATTTTAATCTAAATATGAATGTGACTATAGATCAAAATGTCGACCACAGTCTGGTTGCAAGTATTTTTAGAGCTGGTTCTTCTGTACCATCTCTGTCCACATGTCACTCTTCTTGATAGACCGTCTAGCATCTCTACGAAATGATTGCATCTTAAAAGAATACAGTCATTGTCAAGCATTTTAAGTGTATTTACTGGGCATTACGAAGTGTTCCTGAGCCTATGTGGTAATATACAAAGTGTCGCTGTTTGACGAACTAAGACGGAGACTTGTCTTTCTCCAGAATTGCCACACCTACCTTTAATTCGATCGTGAGTGGCGAACCTTGGCCCATCCTTGCTTTTCAACGACTCCACCAATCGAGGATTCCCCTTTCATACACAATCGTGATACTATCACCTGTTTCCAATTAACCTGCCCCCACTCGAAACATGTTGCTGGCATCAAATTCAGACCTAGAATGAAGGTAAGTAGAGGGTAAACCTCTGCCAAGGCCCAAGAGTCCACTCAAATCTAATCAAGCCTGATCCAGTATCAAATTAAACATGTTTAATTCCGCTATATTTGGATTTTTATTTGGAGCCGCATTATGATTATTTTCATCAAAATCTGTGCTTAATCCTTTGAAGAAATTAACAAAAATGTCAAAAAAACCTCCCTATAGAATATATAGGAAGTAGACTGGCAGCCATTGTGCTGAAGGATCTGGTTGATCACAGTTTGGAAACCACAGGATGTACTAATGCATAACTGATCCGCCGTGGGGTCACACGGATTATAATGTATGCAAGTGCTTGAGTGTAAAGTGATGTAAGACGTGGACGCCGTCTCCGATGGGGGTGAGTTATCCCCTTTCTTAATTCATCTATATTATTTCATCCCATTCTCTGTGCATTAACTCTGTAGCTCAGCTTGACCACAGCTGCTCTTTCGGTCTTCCTCATGGAGGTGGGGAGTAGGTGCCAACTTCTAAATGTATTTTTGCAAACAAGCAAATGCATCATCTTCAATTTCAAAAGCCCAAATCTTTCCGAGCTGAACCTTTGGTCGCTCTTCATGCCTTCACTGTCAGCAAAAAAAACCTTGGCAGAACGCGAGAAAAAATTCCTGGAACTGTCCCTTTATCTGGATCCAAACTAATTTGGATAATTGGGTCCATCCTGGGACGAAACCTATCCTCCTTTTAAGTTTCGTGGAAATGAGTTCAGTAGTTTTTGTGCAATCATGCTGACGAACCAACCAACCAACAGACACAGACAATAACATAACCTCCGAAGGATATGTTGACAAAAATCAATGATGCTGATGAGGCAAAAAAAAGAAATATATTGACTTTGCTCTGTTTTCAATTGAATATATGTCAAAAATGATAAACAAATGATCACTTTCTGGTTAATTCATGCTTTACAAAGTCGGGGTTGTACCTTCTTATCATTGCCTCTCCTTTCCTTCATCCATTTACCACCCATTCATCCTCTCATCCACTCTCTTTTCAATTCCCTGCAGACCTCCCCTGTCTCCTTCTCCAGGTACCGTCTTGGGTTTATAATAGGATTGAGTGACGCAACAACAGTGACTGTTTCGCTTCACTGAGTCGCTTTCTTCCTTGCTTCCATCACAAATGTCTAGACCGGCTCAACCCAACAACTTCCTCCTCCTGCTTTCACCCTCTTCCTCACATCCACCCCTCCTCAACACTCACACCTGCTTCATATTATTAGACTGTTAATCACATCCTGTCGTGACTTGATGTTGGTTACACAAAATAAAGCATAGAGCTCATTGATTGTCTCAGACTGAAGCGGTGTCTCCCCCATACCCATTCAAAAAGAGGCAGAATTGTATATTTTTCTGCTCCTCCACCCTGTTATTCATCACAGCGATCCCACACCTTTCGCGCCCTTATGGGATTGGACACCGCTGCCTCCAAGACGCAAAACAAAAGACCTTTTCAAATGTTATGAGCAACTGCAAGTCACGTCTGGGACGTCCGTGCTCCTGCGTCACAATACAACAGTGATCTTTTATTATAAAAGTGGCTTAAAATACCACCGGTGAAAGATGTGCTGCTTTTCAAACCGTCCATCAAACGGCTTATCCAACCTTTAGATGCCTGACAGTATGTTAATAAAAGCTATACGCCAGAGGGTGACGTCAATAAAGTAGTCTAGACTTGTGACACAGCGCTACTCTGGTTTCTGGTTGGTCTGATCTCTCAGGGTGATATCTTAAAGTGACAGACCTGAGTGTCTGTCTGACTCACTGAGTGATGCTCAAAAGCAGCCAGAACAGCCATTAAAACTTACCGCACACACGTGCACAAACACACTAGCACACACCCACGCAAACACACATTCGCTGCCCTCCTCCGCCTCTCTCTTTCATCACGCTGACCGTGATTGAGTGTGACAGCGCCGCGTCTTGACCGTGGTGATGCTATAATTATCTGTGATGTCTGCTGGTGCAATCGGAGAAGGGGGCCGGCGGCATCCACACATCACTCGAGCACGAGCCCTCCGGTCGGCACGGCACATACCGGCCCATAAATAACCACAAGGGGCGAGAGAGGAGGGGAGACGTGAGAGGGAGGCAGAGGTCAGAGAGATAGCGAGACAGCGAGGACCCAGAAAATGGACAGAAATATAGAGTAGTGGGGGAAAAATGTGCTGTTTTGCTGGTTGTTAACATGAATCGAGCAAAAGTTGATGTTGTTTATTTTATGTCTTTTAGGAAGTTCAAGTAGAGTCTTGATTAAAGTCATTTTCAGGCTTAAAAGCTGTGTTAAAAGTGCCTTAATATATCTCTTACATATACAGTTCTGCAATGCATTCACTGCAGGTTCACCGCTCTGCAAAGCCAGCCGGCTGCTGTCTTATTTATTTTTCATTGTTCCAGGGTTTTACAAGGGCAACACTTTGGATGTTTGGAGGGTCAGCTCTCAAGTGAGTCAGGTCTCACAACAGTCAAGTCCAAGTGAAGTGTCAACTCTTTTTGAGTCCAAGTGTCAAATATTCAGCTCAGATGGGGACCAAAAAAATGGACAAAAAAGCATCTGTGCTGCGAGCTAATTTAAATAGTGACTTCAATGATCTGAAATTAGCAGAGAGAGACAAAAGAAGAGACAGTGGGAGACAGATGAGGAGAGAGAAACAGAGAGCAGGAATAGGTAATGAGGACGGGGTCAAAAAGTAGAAACTGACGCACGATTGAAGTGAGAGGATCAAAACCAGGAGGGCGACACAGAGAGGTGATGAGTGATACGCCAGCTGGACCGTGAGTGCCAGCTCAGAGTGTGCTGACATGTGAGCTCGACCGTCAACTTTCTCCGCGGGGCGAAGAACCAAGACCACGATCGAATCTACCGAGCAGTGATCTCACTGAAAACCTTACGGGGGACTCAGTGTCACTCAAATGGGTGACGCAAACAAGTCGGGAGTATTTATACCACCAAATGTGATGTTGTTATCCTCGTAAAATGCAGTTGAGTGCTGTGGTTTTGTCCCACTGAGCTCTTGAAATCACTTGTGCGATAATTTAACAAAGCAGAAAATCACCACTCAACAGAATCTGAGTGACTGCGCTTTCAAAGGACTGTAACACAGTGCAACTGCAACACAATTAGACCCGACTGTGCATGAATTCATCTTTTTATCTAAAGTGAAACAAGACTTCATTTAACATTAGAAACAATGGCATGAGATTATTCCAACTGCTTTTTAAGTGAGCCACATATGTTTGATCAACTGTAAATATGGACGTCACTTAAGAAAGACAAGAGACAGATGTACTGGATAAATACTATCTGTGTTTACATGGAGCCTAATATTCCACTAATAATTGGAAAAATACCTCATGTAGCAACGTCAATCAGTCTATGCTCTAGCTGGAAAGTAACTATAAAAGTTTAAATTTAGTTCAAATAATTGAACTGGCTAATTTGTTGAATTTATACTCCACACAAGTAGGGGGCAGCATTTCACCATAACTGTTAGCTAACTGCTGCTCGCTGTAGCTGCTTTTAGCTAATAAGCTCAGTTAACCTTGCAGCTAATAGTCTTATTAGCTGAGCAGGGTTCGTGTTGTTTACCATCGAACTGTCACCTCTTGAGGTACAAAGTGGCCTGGGGCTAGCTGCTTAGCATGCTAACGTTAATAGATATCTCTGAAGCACAATACATAGTTGGTATGATATAACGTCAATACTGTTTTTACTTACCCACCAATTCTTACATATTACACCTTTTATAAGAAGTATTACAAGAATTTGCAAGAACTTTGTAGTTAATCTATTGTAGACGCTTCACAGATGGCAAAACCATTTTGAGCATGTCAAAAATATACTGATTCATTGCTCTGGGACATTAAAACACACATTATTGGATTACTTTATTTAGTCAACATGTGAACAGTAAATGTCCTTTTTGTGAGAAAAGCTGATTGTTCATTCCCAACTCGTCAAAAATGTACACTTTGGGATTGTGGTCAATCCAACCTGTGAGTCCCAAAGTGTTAGTATTTGAGAAGTTAGGAAACCCAAAGTGTTGGTTTTGACTACCTAAGCAATCAACTTCTCCTACAAATACCAAATGATTTAAGGACTTTTCTTCTGTCGGTTTAATGGATCTAATCTACTAAATCATTTCTAGACGTAGTAATTAGTTCATGTGTATGGCTCCCCTGTCAACCCATATCTGTTAGTTGCCAGGGCATGGAGCAGAGTTTAGCTTAAAAAAGCCACATACAAGTGCTATCCTTATCTCTGCAAGGGGAGAGGTGGTAAGACAAACTGGGAATTAAGAGACAATCTGTTCAAATCTGTCATACTGAAGTGTCCTTGAGCAAGACCCTATCAAGCATATCCAGACACTGACTAGAGTACTTCTATTATTGAACCATTGAAAAGGCAAATGAAAGGGCAAAGAATATGCAAGATTTTGAAAGGAGTGAGTGAGACACAGTGTGGAGGCCTTTCAAAAAGGTAATTTATGTCTTACATTTATGTCTCTTTTATGTCTTTCTGAATTTATGCTGACAGAACAACCACCCAAAGCGAAACTGAGTCACGGAGCTGCAACGGCAGAAATAGACCGAGCTAATCTTTACAGCTTAATCGTGATTTAATTGTCTAGTTCAATCAGTTGGCAACCAGGCGCTTACAAATCGTACTTCTGCACAATTAGTAGACAAAATAACTTAACACATACCATGAATTCCTTATTTTCCTATCAGCTAAAGAGCTCTGTCAATTGGATTGTTTTTCAGTGTAAACTAGCTTCACTTCTGCTGTTCCTCCAACATGGAAATACTATGACCACTCAATCAATAGTATAAAAAGTTTATCTTATTATTGTGCTTTTTGAACTGTCGCAAAAAAATCAACAGCCGAGGCAAGTACCAGAGCCTCAGCTCTCACAGCTGACGTCTATAGTTATCTGACCTTTTTGTATCATGTTGACAACCTTATTATAATATCATTGTGCTGTTTGTGCTATGTTACAATATACAGCAGCTGCAAGCTTTCAGACCGGCGATACAACTCATGAGTGATCACCAAAACAACTCCTAAATCATGTACACAGCTGTAGACAGTTTAATGGTTTTTGATAGTCTTGACTTTTCCCAGGCTAATGGGATTTCTCATGTTTCCTGACTTAAATTAGCTCCAACATATCTTCAGAGTAAGAATGATTCTACCAGAAGCCCAAATCCCAACTTCCTCAGCTTAGCACACACAACAAACAACATCCAAAGGTGCAGCTGTGCAGCTAATAGAAAGCAACGGCAGGTGACACCGACAAATCTGAGACTCTATTTACATTCACGGGCTAATTTTAAGTATCTCCCACTGCTGCTCTGCAGACACGGAAGACAGGGTTTCTGTCTGATGATCAAAACAGCATCTTGGATCTACTGTTGTTTTGTCTGGGGGAGCTTTAACTGACTGGGGTAATGTTCCAAGGCGTCTAATATTAATTAGAAAAGACAAAGTGTTGAGAATGGCAATTAGTTTGTGAATCTTTTATAAATATACTGGTGTCCCAGTGTTTGTCATAACTCAACCGGTATTCTGTAGACTATAAAGGAAATGCAACATCAGTATGAGTTACGGTTGGTCCAGTTTAAGTCGTTACCAAACATCAAAAGTGCAATATGTAAGATAGTTGATTGTTGAGTCTCAATCATAGGGTGTCAATTACTGATACTTTGGGTTTGTGCTCAACCCGACCTGCCAACAAGTGTCCTGTACCGAATTCGGTTCTTTTAAGCGTACTGACTGAATTACGTCGATTTTACCAAGTAACATTCCACAATAAATCAAACCAAAGTTTAGTTCCTCTTAGCGAATCTTTAGGGTATAGAAAGGAAAAGAACGGACAAGATCTCACCCTTGCAACAAGTCCCAGTAAGTCCGAGCAACATTCCCCTACAAAAGATCAGACCAAGCCAACACGTCTAACCTGAGGTAGTCAAACGTGTTCCTAACAGTGCCCACAGCTGATGTTGTTGACATTTTCTTGGCACTTCTGCTAGCGTTAGCCAACACTCAGCTACTGGCTGCAACCAAAATTCCTGAACCAACATGCTGTTTAGTTTGTTAGAGAAGTTTTTCTATGTCTGAAATGTCAACACCATCCAATCCTACTACCAACCCAAAACGACAACCTGGAAATGAGATCACCAATCAACCATCTTTCCCCAGAAATGCTTGTTGCAACGTTAACCTGTTAAAATGTGACTGAAGCTCATGACTTCGGTCAACCTGTAAAAGAAAGTTAAAGATTCAGCTGGGTGTGATTACCTTCGCCAAGGTCCATAATCGCCAAGACAGCGCTGCAGCTTGCCTCTCCCAGCTCATTGGTCGCCACGCAGGCATACAAGCCAGCGTCACTCGTGCGGCAGTCCCGTATCCACAGCCCTCCTGAGTCCTGGGCTTCTGATGGTGGAAGGAGCTCATCGTTGTGGTACCAGGTCAGCGAAGGTTTTGGAAAACCCGTCACGGACACCCTCAGTCGGATATCGCAACCTGTTCCTACTGCTGCTTTACGGAGTTTACGGATGAAAGCTGGCGGCGTGGGTTCTTCAGATGCAACCTGGTCCTTGGTGACTTTGGGCCTCTTAGAAGGGATGCAGGGACTGGATCCAGGGACTTCAGCCATCTTGATTTCTTTAACACTTTAACCCTTTACTGACTGTACTTTTTATGTGGTAATTGATTGGGGTGTCAAGACGAGCTGCAGTTACTGAAGGCCTCTTCTAAAAGACTCCATTAGTTCAGATGTCTCTGTGCTCACAGAGGATGTTTGACCTGGGCTGTTGCACTGGGGACTGTAATGACCAGAGTACATCAATCAGAATCACATCAAAGTTTAGACATTTCACAGTTTGACTACAGACTGAATGTGCTCATGGGGAAGAATTGCATTGTTCATTTGTTCAAAAGTGCAGTAACAACTTTCCATCCATACAAATGACAGCATTGTGTTTGGAAAACGAATAAAACAAGGCATAAACAAGGGGTAAACCACCCATTTTGAATGCCAAAGTACGACTCAGCCTGTGAAAACTGTTACATAATATCTTCTGCTGCTCTTGAGGAGCTTGAATTACATTCGTCTGGAATCCCACCTTTGGCTCAGAGACGGCAAATTCTTGATGATGTCATCAATCAAATTTGGATAAAATGGGTGGTGCAGACTATGGGTGTGTAGGATTGAGGGTTTTTTGGAGTTTGATCCATACTAAGCTACAAGTTTAGATGTCTCTGGCTCTTGTGTCAAGTCTCATGCAAGTCTTCCAAAACGTTTGAAGGGTACTAAATGGTTAGAGTACTCTTCGCCAATGCAGTAACTTATCTTTGCAACACCAGCCGTGTCCTTCATTTTGATGCCAGTAGTACACACCTAACGAGCCATACAGGCAGAAGAAGTAGCCAAGGCACAGTAGGCAGGATGTGATCTGAGGAGCGAAGAGGGCTTGTCCTGATGACTCGAACTATTCAAACACATGTCAAGACCCTGCTGCTGTGTGGTCGTACAAAAAGTCTTAAGAAGAAGGTTGGTAGGATTGTCAAAGAAAGGACTTTGACACAGAAGGCCAGGATTTTCATCCCATCTACCACAATTACAGCAACTCAAGCTCACATGGATCGTGCTGAAGTCCAACGACAAGCAACCAATTCTGATCGTTTTAGGTCTTCCTGCAATGTCATTAATTCTTTTCAAGTAAAATAAGCAAACAACTACTCAAAATTGGAATAAATGGAAAGACATAAATACTGATTAAAGACATGCAAGACTTTTCATTAGCTCCATATGCTAACTGATGTTATTCCACTAATGTGCTGATCCAAAGAGTTGCCTAAAATAGACATTACCCGATAACAGAAAGAAATGCAGCTTACCTCACTTTTGCCAGTAAAGCCGAAAGGAATCCCTTTGGACATCCCCGCGAAGTCCAAGTGAAGGTAACAAGATCCATTGAGCGAAATATTTCATCTCAAATCATTTGCTAAAGCCCGCGTCTCTGTGTGTCCTTTAGCGAGCACGGGCTGTAGGTGTAAGTCCACCCTAGATCATGTAGCATTAGCAGCCACCACCATGGTCCCTTTCAACAGCTTTAACCCTGTTGAAGAGTGGCGAGACTGAGAGAGGGATCCTTTCTCCTGAATGTCAAACCACTCAGGCCTTCTGCTTTAGTGTGTTACTCAGTAGCTACATTTGAGTATCTTTTAAAAAAAAAAATACACTTTTAACCTTTTGTAGGCTTCTTAGACTTAACTCAGCTCATGTTATCCGTCCCTCTCCCTCCCATCTCACTGCTTCACCCCCAACTCCCTCAGGTTGGGAACGACAGCTGCACCACTGCGGATAGGTCACATTTCTTGGGCTGCCATGTCTGACCTATACACACACACACACACACACACATGCCGTCACACTCCCAGCCCTTTAGATAAGCTTATCAACCAAAATGTGTGTGTGTGCGAGAGACAGGCAGAGACAGCGTGCGTGTGACGGTTGGAGTCGCTATAAAAAGAAAGTCTAAGAATAAATAAAGACAGGGCTTTTTTCATTCAACTGATTCATACAACTGTAGGGCAGTGATATAACAATACAATGTAATATAAGTGGAGCAATTGCAGCAGACACAATAGAAAATGTTTATCAAACAATTTAAGCAGCACATTTGTAGTGTGAGAACATCTGAATTTCTATCGTTTTCATTGCTAAATTTATATATTTTCCCCTCTTTTCTTCTTTATACTTGTTATTGTCTTTAGTTAAATACATTGATTATAAGCTTTGTTACACCGAGCCATGTACGTTATTCTGCGATATAGTGCAGTAGTACATATAGATATGATTGGCAATGTAAAAACACATGATGATAGACAGATTCCACCATGGGTAGGGTGCTGAGCATCAGTCTTTATAATGGCGTTGTTGTAAACGCTGCGCAAGCTTCATGTTTTTGTATGTATTTGAATGGCTAAAATATCTTATATGTAATCATACTGACAATAATTTGAGAGTGTTTTGCTCCAGCAAACTTTGAACACCAGCATAAAACAGGTGAAAGCAGCCACATCAACAGCCAACAGTCAACAACAGCAAGGAGATGAAGAGGGAGATAAATTCCCCAGACTCCCTTATAAAATCTCTCAATTTTGTGAGTTGTCAAGTGAGGAGGAACTTTATACATTTTGTAAAACTCTTTCCATGACAAATTCTTAATTATTCAGGCCTTCTTTTAAATTCGGCATATGTTAAGCGTTAAACTCCTTCTTACTTTGTGCAAAAAGCATCGTGTCCATTTTTCCCAGTGATGTACATGGTTACTTCAACGTAGAGCGGGGAAGAGCGTCACACTTATCAGTTGAATGCTTTTATGATGCCTCATTTTAGGGGATGCTGCAGCTCCCTCACTCCCTCCCATACTATTGGCTCTATATGCTTTTTTTAAATTTTGTTGTACCTCATTCTTTTGTTTTGTTTGCTTTGCTACACAGCTAATTTGACATTGGCTGAATTATGCTTCAGACAGACTCGGGATCTTTGCATGCAACTTACCAACTTCTCAAACTTGGCATCACATGACACACACACCGAAACACGCCCCTTCAGCCTGGAGCATATCACACCCACATGTGATATCAGTGAGCACTAGATGTGAGCATCACCATTGTTTCTTTGTTCTCTCCCATCGCTAGCCCCTGTCACACAGAGAAGCTGCATTATCGCTGCAGCGGCGATTCGCCAATTCTCCACCGTTGGTCATTCAACCGCTGTGTAATTCACACAGAAAGCCGGCGCTGCGTCTCCTAAAGAGGCATCACAGTATGTGTCAATCTAAACCCGCGGACAGTTTATAATCATATGGATGATGTTATAATGTGTTGTGATTGAGATCCTGACCCACCAAACATCCTGGAAAGTGTCAAAGTTAAGTTTTTTGCGGGGACGGAGGCTGTTTTCTGGGGGAAAGTTCGCTGAAGTCTCGTTCTGGAGGTCTGATGGTCGCGGTGATTTATTTTCAACGCAAGCACTTGGTGAGTTAAAGAGTCGGTAGGACAGGCGGGAGGACAGACGCTTCTCCGCGTCTTCTGCATATTTATTTTTTTCCTTGTATTATCTGCCAAAGACAGTCACAGTTACTACATTACTTTCGTTTGGTCCTGTAACGTTGCTTTGAGGGACATTTCTCTTTATTTAGTTGAGTGAAGGACCTGTGCAGTTATCAGACTGTCCGATCGACCAATCTTGCACCTCTGATACTACCTCCAGAGGTGGATCAGCGGCGGAGCAAAATTTCACCCCTTGCCGTCTCCGAGACATTCACACAGAGATGGAGGCGGAGGTTTGGTGCAGGATCCCAGCATCCAAACGGCAGTGTGATGGGGCTACTGAAACAAGTGGTGATCCACCATCTTGGACCTGAGTCAAACCCTTCGAACAGCCATGTCGCAGTCCCTTTTGATAAGCCATTTTGTTTGTAGACTTCCTTTGTCCTTGCCATGCAGCATGGTACTCTGAAACCTAGCCACCATTTGTTCTTCCAGACACACACACACACACACACCTGTCGATCTTGCGATCTCACAGCGAAAGAACGTAGACCTGTGATGAAATGTTGCACTGATCCAGTGCTGGAAATCAAGGTAATCAATGGATCACTCATTGAGTATGAAGTCTATGCTGGAGCTCAGGGTCATGGAGCTCATGCTTTTTGTTGTTTGTTTGTTTTTGGCAATTTGGGTGAATTGAAACTTTAACACACAAGCTCTCAGGCAGTGGTTCTCAACATGGGGCTCAGGGTCCCCCTAAAGGGTCCCAAGATAAACCTGATGGGTGAATAAATGAGGAGAAGGATAAGTATGTGGAAAAATAGTTTATTTTCCTTTTGCTTTTTGGGAAATACTGTAAATATTTCCCTCCTGCAGGCACATAACAATATCATCATTTCAAAAAGGTTCAAAGGAAAACTCCTGTTCAAGCCCTCAGTGACAAGCACTTGTTCTTCATTTTAAGGGTGCACAACCAAAGGATGTTGGGAATCACTTCTTTATCAGATCAGTCCTAAAACACTTCATTATTTGTGTTTGATTATAATGCCTTAAATGCATACAAAAAGAAAGAAGATTTGGTTGCCATCTGTCCCAAGAGAATAAAGGTATTTACTACAAAAAAAATTTCAGTATAGTTATCAAACAGTTAGATCCATCGTTTAGTAAATTTAGGCATTCAGTGAAAAGATGACAGAGCAAATGGCAAAATCCCTTCAAATCTCTGAATTCACTGAGCCATAGAAAGATCTCAATACTTTCAATCAATATAAATGGTTTAAGACGTGAATCAAAAACATTATACTAAGACTATAATTACTTGACTTTTGAAATGTATTGGATTTATGAAAGAAGGAAAACAAAGGCGTCATATCAGAAAACATCTTAAATACAGGATAGCTGTTTGTCTGTATTTTGCAATGAACAGTGTGCTCGAAAGTTAGTCAAACATGTAAACCCTCATTGATTTTCTACTGTTTGTGTTTTATCCAACTGCTGCTGGGAAATCATGTGTTATTATGTACAGAAACACAGGGAGGGGGACTAGGGGGGATAGCACCGAGGTGAACTGGAAATACGGGAGGAGGGAGGCGTGTAGATAAGAGGAGTCGCTGCAGAGCCACAGTTTGCACTGACAGCAGATCAGGATCTGACAGGAGGATGGGTAGGACTCTGCTGTGGTTGGGGGCCTATCTGGCCTTTGCCTCTCTCATTTTTCTGGCTGATGGAGATCCATTGTGAGTAGACCAGCGTTACACCAAGCCTGGGCTTGAGTTAACTCAGAGAAAACGGTGCTAAAACATACAGTTTGTTTGTTTGTTAATCCTGGTGATTTTCACGTTCAATAATTGGAGCAGCAGCAATATCAGAGGTTCTCTGCATTTATAATCAAATTATAGAGTAATGCGATGGATATCAGTTTAACACAGTTCCATTTCACCATTGTCTTCAAGTCAAGGTAATGTGGTCATTCAAATGATTCCAGTAAGGCAACATCAAGGTAGAGATTGCACAGTCACAGCGAAAGAACGTAGACCTGTGATGAAATGTTGCATTGATCCAGTGCATCAAGGTAATCAATGGATCACTCATTGAGTATGAAGTCTATGCTGGAGCTCAGGGTCATGGAGCTCATGCTTTTTGTTATTTGTTGGTTTTTGGCAATTTGGGTGAATTGAACACACAAGCTCTCAGGCAGTGGTTCTCAACATGGGGCTCAGGTACCCCCTAAAGGGTCCCAAGATAAACCTGATGGGTGAATAGATGAGGAGAAGGATAAGTATGTGGAAAAATTGTTTATTTTCCTTTTGCTTTTTGGGAAATACTGTAAATATTTCCCTCCTGCAGGCACATAACAATATCATCATTTCCAAAAGGTTCAAAGGTAAACTCCTGTTCAAGCCCTCAGTGACAAGCACTTGTTCTTCATTTTAAGGGTGCAAGGATGTTGGGAATGACTTCTTTATCAGATCAGTCCTAAAACTCTTTATTATTTGAGTTTGATTATAATGCCTTAAATGCATACAAAAAGAAAGAACATGTTTTTTCATTAAATTCTAATCTAATGCTATTTTTGACTGTTCAGCACTTTGACCAACTGCTGTTGTTTTTAAACGTGCTTTATGAATATATTTGGATTGGATTGGCAATCCTAAACAGCATGCGTGTTTTCTGCACAGTGACTACATCTGTTCTCCATCTTTCTCTGCTCTGCAGGCAGGTGATGTCTGCCCCCAACTTGTTGCGGGTAGGAACAGCAGAAAACATCTTTGTGGAGTGTCGAAATTGCGCAGGAGGAGACATTAGGGTTGAAATCGCTGTGATGAACCATCCAACGAGAACCAAAACGCTGGCATCCACAACTGTGACCCTCACTAGTGGAAACGAGTTCCAGGAGCTGGCACAAATTAAGGTAATGTTGAAGTTCTGAAAAAGCTTATTTCTGTAACATGGTTTTATTACCAAAATACATTGGTGATACTATTCATTAAAGGCCAAGATTAAAAAAAATGTTTCCTACAATGACCATTAACAAGAGACACAGCATCCAGAAATGCATATTAAAGGCTGCACTCTGCTGCTCATGCTCTGCTGTTGTCTCTGCATGTGGTTTCAGATTCCTGCGGGTGACTTCAGTAGAGATCCCAGCACGAAGCAGTATGTGTCCCTGCAAGCTCTTTTCCCTGGCCGACTGCTGGAGCAAGTCGTCTTAGTGTCCTTCCAGTCCGGGTACATCTTCATCCAGACTGACAAGACCCTTTACACCCCCGGAAGCACAGGTGGGTTCAATGTCTCTACATGAGTAAGCAATATATTACAATAGAAAATATACATCACACTTTTGATTTATTTTGTCAAATGAACCGTTATTTTGAAACAAGTATAATGAAGTGAAGTCAGAAAGTTGTTAACAGTCACATGACTCTCTGTGTCAGTTCTTTACAGGATGTTTGCAGTGACACCTCAAATGGAGCCTGTAGAGAGGGACGAGGAAACCAAATCGGAGTCTTCCATTGCCACTGAGATTGTGGTATTGTGTTTTATCTTTAATAAGTGCAGAATTGATCAGCAAAAAGCCTCTTAATGAGATGACACCACAAGTGCTTAATAGTGGGTCACCTGCCTACAAATTACCAGGAAAACAGAGACACATCTGGCACACCTTGTGCCAATGTTTGCTTTGGTGTGTATATTCAGAAACACCTGTCCTCCTGCTAACTATAATAATTAATGCATGCCTCCCTCTAGTGGTCGAGCTGCACATTTAACACAGCCGATGCTAAATTCATTTGTAAACTGGCACAGGTCACTGTTGATGGTGGTTTAATATTGTTTGTTTCTAGACCCCTGAAGGCATCAGTTTACCACTTGATCCAGTCTCTCTGAAATCGGGGATCCACTCTGGAAGTTTCAAACTTGGTGAAGTTGTCAGGTGAGTAGCCTGCTGTTTTTAACTCTGCCTTCATTTTGACTTGATT